>LR738710.1:378929872-379119223 GCA_902687465.1 Secale cereale | reverse complement strand
GGGGCGACAGAAGCGGGAGAGTCCAGCGAGCTGTAGTATAAGTGGATGCAAGGAGGAAGGAGAGTTTTTCTGGGATCGCCCCCCTCTTCAAGAAATATGGGCTTTTCCTAGCAAAAAACAAACACAAATGGGCTTTAAGATGGATAGGTTTTTGTATCAGTCTAGTCGGCTGCTCGTGTTTCATACTGGAGGCCTTAGCACTAGAGGCAGCCCATTAGAGACACTCTCCAGCTCTCCAGCTTATTGCCCATTCAAAACAAAAAAAAAGACGCCTCCAGTTTAATTATGGCGCCTGTCGGTGTTCAAAAATAGGGGTACACTTTTTGTACCCCTGTGACTGTGCACGGGCAGTCTGAGCCACGACGCCACCACACCAAGCATGGCGAGGGAGGCGAGCCGGGGCAAGACCGAAGCTTGATGGAGACTGGAGCGACGCCAAGAACAAGACCACAAAGAGCAAAGGGACAAAACGGCTCTCCCCGTCAAGATCCTTGCCGAGGCCAGCACTGGCAGCCCCGGCAAGACCCTTGCCGCGGCAGCTCGCCCCGCGCCTACGGAGCAAATCACCCTTGAGTCCACCGCCCCCATGGGGCGAGGATTCGGGGATATCCCCGTGATGGCATGCAGATCTTTGTGAAGACATTCAAGATCGGATGCAAGTTACGAAGACGACGACCCTTGGCGGGATTCCAGCCAAGGAGAACCACAAGGCCCCCGGCAAGCACCTTGCCGGGGATGACAGCAGGCGCCACGGCAGGACCCTTGCCGGAGCCCCGGCAAGGCCCTTGCCAAGGACAACCGCAGGGCCACCGCCAGGCCCACACCAACTAGGTTTCTACCGACCCACGCAACCGCCGACCCGACCAGCTGAGCGGGCTCCTGCGTGTCAACCCACAGATCTTCATGGAGACCCGCCGTTACGCCACCTCAGCCGTTTGTCTGCCTACATGGCGCCTCAGGCACTGCTAGCCAGGGCCCGTGTCAACACGAGGAGGGGCGGCGATGGACAAGACGGACGTCTTCCCCCCGTCCTCGATAAAGCAATGACACCTAAGTTGGGCACATTAAATGCACCTTGTCCTGTAATGTGAGGTATAACCTCGCATCACTGTACCCTTTCCACCTCCTGTGTGCCACTGTGGCGACCCCTTTTTCCTATAAAAGGAGGCCCGAGGCGACCAGGAGAAGGATTCGCCTTTTTAGAACTCCTCACGACTCTCTTGGAGCTACTCACTCGCTGAAGAACACCGACATATAATCCACCAAAGCAGGAGTAGGGTTTTACGCATCTTTGCGGCCCGAACCTGGGTAAAGGAACCGTGTCTCGACTATTAGATCCGCTCTTCTCTCAACCCCGCGCCCCGCAACCATAGTAGGGATTCTTGTGATCCCATAGGTGTCGATCCAAATACAACGACATCTTTGGCGCGCCAGGTAGGGGTTGCGCAGTTGTGGGAATCGGCTTTAGCGGTTAGTCCGGCGCTCCTGCATCACCATGGCGCCCAAGAAGAAGACGACGGTGGCGGTTGGCCAGTTGGAAGACGGACAGCCCGTCCCGACGCGGGCGAGCAGCGGACCAGTCACGGAAAGGACTCGGGGCGCTGCTCGCAAACACCAATGCCATCCCGACAGCCGGAGTTTGGGAGGTGGCGACGTTTGTGCGCCTGGTGACGGGCCACACACCGCCAGCTCCAAGGACGGAGCCCGACCCTCCGCGGGTGGCGCGGGGCCTTCCAGGGTCACGGCCGCACCACCCGAGGGCGACGCAAGGGCCTCCAGAACTCCCACGCCGGCGCCAACAGCGTGCTCTTCTCAAGTAGCGCGCGATGGACGGTGTCGCCACCCCGAAGATCCCGGACGTCGCCATGGGAAGGGCCCCGAGCGCCACTCCCTGGACGTAGAAGACCTGCCCGCCCGCCGAAGCGCTGGTGGAGACGTTAGGCAACCGCGGGGTCGTGATGGAGCTCCCCTAGACACGGTCAGGGGTCGAAGCGCGTCACGATCCGTGCAGGTTTCACTATCGTTGACACCAGCCGAAGCTTTGGCGCGCGCGTAGTTGCTCCTCGACTTTCCTCCCGCTACGAGGAAACTCGACGAATGGAGAGCCACCATTCGAAGCCTTGTCGCAGTCGCCAACAGGGATGACCTAAATCCAGCGGAGCTCCTAGGCCGACGCTCCGATGGGGTCCCACGCACCGGCGGCGGGAGAGCTGGCAGCATCGTGGCTACGGTGCATTCGCCTCCTCCTCGCCCGGTGCCACATGCGTCGACCCGTCGAGACATTGCGGGCGACGCCATCTTCATAGCATCGTCCGACCCACAGACCCGCGGCGACCAGCGTCAAGTTCTTCAGGAGCGAGCTCATGAGGACGCTCAAACCACCATCGAGCGCCGGCGCGGAACACGCCACCAGTCAGACAGGCGAGCAGGGCCTGCTGCAGACTGCCCAGCACCGGAAAGCCCTGGAGGTCTACCCTACGAGGTAGGCTGTCTAGCTTTCACCCGTGAGCTGCGGTAGTTCCAGTGGCCCTCTCACAGCACCTTCAAACCTGACGTTGGCGAGAAGTACAACGGCAAGACCCACCCATCGGAGTTCCTCAGCATCTACACCATCGCGATGCAAGCTGCCGGGGCCCGCGACGATAAGGTGCTTGCGAATTACTTTCCGTTAGCTCTTAAACCTAGCGCCATGTCGTGGTTGATGCACTTGCCAGTAGACTCTATTTCCTCCTGGTCCGACTTGTGCCATGAGTTTGTTGGCGCCTTTACCGGAGGCCATCAAGCCCATGGCCAAGCGAGTGACCTGCATGTCATACCCCAGAAGGAAGGCGAGACTCTGCGCAAATACATACAGAGATTCAGCCGGGTACAATACAATATCCCCGATGTTCACCCTGCCGCCATCATCAGCGTGTTCCACCAGAACGTGCGCAACCGCAAGATGCGCGAAGAACTGGCGATGACCAAGGTGAAGGATGTGGCGGAACTCTACGTTCTTGCCGACAGATGTGCCCGGACTGAAGAGGGAAGGAAGTACCCCGGCGAAAGCGCTGGTGCGGAAACCGACTCCTTAGACGAGGATACTGCCGCCCCAGCGAAGAAGGGCTGGAACCGTAACAGGAAGCGCAAGGGGAAGGCCGTGCTTGCCGTCGAGGGATCTGATGACACCGGCTCCGCCAAGAAAACAAAGGCGGGTGACCCTGGCAAAGAAATTGCCGGGTGTGTCGCCTGTCGGGCCTTGGCAGCTGCCGAGAAGCCAGGAAACTCCGGCAAGCGATACTGCAGGATCCATCGCACCAAGGGCCATGATCTCCAGGACTGCCACCAGGTTGAGCTCCTTGCTGAGAAGCAAAGGGCTGAATACGAGAGGCGGGATAAGGAGAAGGGCCAAAATGGCGCCGAGGGATCCAGCAAGAAGCGTGACGGCCAAGCAGGCCGTCACGGCAAGGAGAAACAGCACGAAAGGCCCGCCCGAGGCCGTGACAGAAGACCTGAAGACGACGATCACGCAGAGGACGACGAGTCCGGCGGCCAAGAGTTTCAGAAGGCTACGGATGCCATGTGCGTCGATGGTGGCGCCTCGCTGCATGCTTCTCACCGCCAGCTTAAACAGTGGGCGCGTGAGATTATTACGGCAGAGCCATCGTCCGGTGCCCAAAAGCCACTGAAATGGTCCAGCACACCTATCATCTTTAACGCCGAGGATCACCCTGATCGCACTACTGCGGTCGGGTGCTTGCCATTGTTGGTTTCACCGACAATACGCAACCTCAAGGTGACGAAGATGCTAGTTGATGGCGGGGCCGGCCTGAACCTACTTTCGCCCTCCGTGATTGAGAAGCTGCAAGTTCCTGATGGAGACCTCGAGAAGATGGGCACGTTTCAGGGGGTCAGCCCAGGGAGGAGCCAACCAAAGGGGAAAGTCACGCTGCCCATGACTTTTGGAAGTGATCTGAACTACAGGACTGAGAGGATCGTGTTCGATGTTGCCAAGATCTCCCCGCCTTATAATGGGATCCTTGGCCGCCCAGCACTGGCCAAGTTCATGGCAGCATCACACTATGCCTACAACACCCTGAAGATGCCCGGGCCCGTGACGATCATCACCATCCCCTCCGACAAGAAAGATGCGCTGATTTGCGCCGACCAATTGTACCAGCAAGCAGTTGCAGCAACTGCCGCTACGGGGGCACTTGCTCCTGCCACTGGAGCCCCGGGAGGGAAGAAGAAGAAGACCGGCGAGACCTCGGGCGCCCACTCCGGCAAGCGTACCTCTTCGGAGTGCTGTGCTCCCGTCGAGGACGTGCCTGAGAGCTCCGCCGGAAAGAAGAAGAAGACCGGCGAGACCTCAGACACCCACTCCGGCAAGCGCACCTCCTCGGAGTGTCGCGCTCCCGTTGAGGACGTGCCAGAGGGCTCCACCAGCAGAGACAAGAGATCCAGGGCCACACCACTAGGAACCAAGAAGGTTTCTGTTAAGGAGGACGGTTCGGGAGGGGATTTGTACCATAAGCTCCGCCCTTGACAACAAATAGGAAGACGTGCTTGTCACCTTCCTGCGGGCGAATGTCGACGTGTTTGCCTGGCAAGCGTCCGACATCCCCGGCATTCCGAGGGAGGTGATTGAGCACCACCTTGCTGTCTGCCCTCATGCGCGGCCCGTCAAGAAGAAGGTCACGAAGCAAGCTTTGGAACGGCAAGAGTTCATCACCGAGGAGATCCGGAAACTGGAAGCTGCGGGTTTGGTGAGAGGAGTGCTCCACCCAATGTGGTTGGCCAATCCAGTGGTAGTGCGCAAGGAAAATGGGAAGTGAAGGCTGTGTATTAACTACCCGGATATCAATAAAGCTTGTCCCAAGGACCCCTTCCCCTTGCCGCGCATAGACCAGATTGTTGACTCCACGGCAGGGTGTGACCTGCTGTCATTCCTCGATGCCTACTCCGGCTACCACCCGATCTTCATGGCAAGAGAAGACGAAGAGAAGACAACATTCATCACCCCATGTGGCACGTACTGTTTCGTACGAATGCCTTTCGGGTTGAAGAGTGCTGGCTCGACATTTGGAAGGGCAGTCCAGATTGGTTTTGAACCCCAGCTCGATAGAAATATGGAGGCTTATATGGATGATATAGTGGTCAAAACCAAGAACAAGCAACCCTTGTACCGGATTTACAAGAAACATTTGTGAACCTGCGCAAGATCAACCTCAAGATGAACCCTGAGAAGTGCGTCTTCGACGTTCCGTCTGGCAAGCTTCTCGGGTTCTTTGTGTTGTAGCGTGGGATAGAATCCAATCCGGACAAGATCAAAGCTATAGAGTAGATTGAAGCACCCAAACGGGTCAAGGATGTGCGTCGGCTTGCTGGCTGCGTTGCCGCCATGAGCAGATTCATTTCCAAGTCTGCCGAGCGCACCCTCCCCTTTTTCAAGGTCTTGAAAAAGGCGGGCCCAATGGAGTGGACGCCGGAAGCCGAGGCGGCATTACAAGATCTGAAGAGGTATCTTTCCTCCACGCCAGTACTGGTTGCGCCTAGACCACAAGAACCGTTGCTGCTATACTTAGCGGCAACAAACCAGGTGGCCAGCGCCGCACTAGTGGTGCAGAGAGAAATTGATGATGAGGTGATAGCAGCAACAGAGCCTGGTGCCACTGGTGCAGAAGCGACACAGTCGGTTGGAGTGCAGCCGAAAAAGAAGATGATGTAGCACCCGGTCTACTTTGTTAGCTCCCTCTTGCAGGGGGCTAGATCAAGGTACTCCGGTGTGCAGATATTGCTCTTCGGCCTTCTTATGGCCTCGAGGAAGCTGCGTCACTACTTCCAGGCGCACCAGATCACTGTCGTCACTCGCCTCCCCCTGCAACGGATATTGCATAATCCAGACGCGACGGGAAGGATTGTAGAGTGGGCACTGGAGCTGTCTAGCTTTGCCCTCAAGTTTGAAAGTACCTCGACAATTCAGAGCTGAGTCCTGGTAGAGTTCGTCGCATAATGGACCGCAATGCCTGATGAAGAGGTCCAGGAAATTGCTCTCCCCGGCAAAGAGGCGAGTTGCAACTGGATCATGTACTTTGATGGGGCTTTCTCCTTACAGGGCGCCGGGGCTGGCGTACTGCTGGTCGCGCCCACTAGAGAGCACCTCAAGTACGTGGTCCAGATGCACTTCCCTAGGGAGGTATCAACAAACAATACCGCCGAGTACAAGGGGCTGCTTGCTGGTCTTAGGATCGCGGCGGACCTCAGAGTCAAGAAGCTCATTGTCAGGGGCGACTCGCAGCTTGTCGTCAAACAAGTCAACAAGGACTACCAGAGCCCGTTGATGAAGGCCTACGTCGATGAAGTGAGAAAGTTGGAAGAGCGCTTTGACGGTGTACAGGCAGAGCACGTTCCCCGAGCGGAGGACGACATCGCCGATTACCTGTCAAAGTGCGCTGCCTCAAGCTACCCGTGGAACCAGGTACCTTTGTGCTTGAGCTTTCTCAGCCATCCATTGATCCATCAACAGAGCAGAACAAGAGGAGGAAGTCAGGGCCCGGCAAGTACTTTCCCACCGAGCTCCCCGGAGCCGCCGGCAAGGATATTGCCAGGGACACTGAGGCCGGCACCGGAGGGTTAACTCCGGCGGAGCATCAAGCTTTTGCCGTCGAGATGGCCACTCCCTTGGCGGAGGAAATGCCTTTAGTCCTCGCCGTTGAGCCCCAGACTCCAACGTGGACGCAACATACCATCCGATTCCCTCAGACCGGGGAACTTCCTGAGGAGCAGGAAGATGCGGAGAAAGTAGCCCGTCGGTCTGCCATGTACCAGTTCGTCGATGACGTCCTGTACAGAAGGAGACCGAACGGTGTGAAATTGAAGTGCATCCCTCGGGAGGATGGACTGGAGCTGTTGTCAGAGATACATGGAGGCATATGTGGATCCCACATAGGGTCGAGAGCCCTTGCCGGTAAGGCATTCCGGCAAGGCTTCTTCTGGCCCACTGCCCTCGAGGATGCTGCGGCGCTGGTCACCAGGTGTGAAGCGTGCCAATTCCATTCAAAGAAACTTCATCAACCAGCTCAAGCCCTCCAAACCATTCCTCTCTCCTGGCCCTTCTCGTTCTGGGGGCTCGACATACTGGGCCCCTTCCCTCGCGCCGTCGGGGGCTTTGAGTACTTGTACGTTGCAATCGACAAGTTCACAAAGTGGCCAGAGGTGGAGGCAGTAAGGAAGGTCACAACTCAGTCATCGGTCAAGTTCTTCAAGGGACTAGTGTGACATTTTGGTGTACCCAACAGGATCATCACCGACAACGGCACGCAGTTTACAAGCCACACCTTCATGCAATATACCCAAGACCTCGGCAGCAAGGTCTGTTTCGTTGATCACCCTTGAAGCAATGGTCAAGCTGAGAGGGAAAATGCTGAAGTACTGCGAGGACTAAGGACAAAGACCTTTGACAGGCTGCACAAGAGCGGGAGGCGCTGGATTGATGAATTGCTGGAGGTTCTTTGGTCGATCAGGACGACGCCAAATCGAGCCACCGGCCAGCCGCCCTTTGCCCTGATATACGGGGCAGAAGCAGTTCTCCCCACAGAACTCATATACGGGTTACCTCGAGTGCTCGCTTATGATGAGCTTGAGCAAGAGCAATTGCGACAAGACGACGCAATTCTCCTTGAGGAACATCGTCTTCGGGCGGCTGTGAGAGCAGCGCGCTACCAACAAGCCTTGTGCCGCTACCATAGCCGCAAGGTTCATGCCCGAAGCTTTGAGGAAGGCGACCTTGTTCTCCAGCGCGTTCAATTGGCCAGGAATACGAAAAAGTTGATGCCGAAGTGGGAAGGCCCTTATCGGGTAATACGAGTCACCAGACCTGGCGCTGTCCGTCTGGAGACCGAGGATGCCGTTCCGGTGAGTAATTCCTGGAACATCGAGCATCTTCGCAAGTTTTACCCATAAGGCGCAGCTTGCCGGGCCCCCCGGCAAGCCACCCTTTTGTACAAGCCTTGCCGGCAAGGCATGTAACCCTTTGTACAAAGCCAGGCGCAGACCCTGAGCATAAATATATGAAGCGCTGGCGCCCTAAGTTATAGCATGCATGCTGAGTCGAGTCTCGTCCTTGGTTAGGGTTGATAGTGCTTAGCAGCGGCTAACCCCTAGCTTAGAGGTCGAGTCATTGTCTTTCCTCTGTCTTCCTTGGTTCACAGGACGCGCAGACATCCTTGCCGAAGCCACTTGGAGGAAGGAAGGAAGAACAGACCAGGGCCTAGGCCCCGACAAGCCAATGTTGCCGGAGGCTGCAAGGGCAAGAATTCGCCCACGGCAGACCAGGGTTGCCGGGGGCTGCGGCTTCAGATAAGTCCTTTATCCCTTATCATGCATTCCATTATGGACTGAGGTATGTGGAACCTCGTTCTTTTCCTTAAGCTACCGTGCTCCCATAACCCTAGGCCCTAAGACTCGTTCCTGGGGCTAGGTTTGGTTGTAGTTGCGGCAGCAGAAGGATAAAACGAGGAGCCTGAGCCCGCTTCATCCCTGCCTCCGCCAAGGGCGTAAGAAAGGTCGAGCGAAGTAGGAAAACGGCAGGGCCTGTTACCGGGCGAGAAAATGTTTATCTTAAGGATATCATGGATTTATTCCCTGTTGTGGGTTTTTACCTACGAACAAATGACCCGGCAAATATTCCTTTTTCATTAAAAACATTCCATTCAGTTACAGTCCATAGGGAATGAAAAACATGAATAAGGGGATTACAAGTTTTAAACTTAACAGATGCCCGAAGGCTTACAGACTAAAAAGAGATAAGATGCCCGTAGTGCCTTTCTTGTCCCTCTCCTCAGGAGGTAGGTCAAGGAGGCGAGAAGGGAAAAGGGGGTGCCTAGGAGAGCTATGGGTGGCAGAAGACACCGAGAAGGCATCTCGACGGCCTCCCCAGGGCTGGACGGTGATGACGACGCCGAAGGCAGAGCTCGAAAACGAGGCGGCAGGACGTCAGTAGGAGACGAAGGCGTCGGTGCCCGCGTACTCCGACATGACAACCTTGCCGCCCGCCTTCTTCCTCTTCCTCTTCCGCAGCCTCCCTACGCCAGCCGCCAAGGAGACGGCCCCGAGAAGTTCAAGGAGCCGGCGACGCGGATGATGGGGTCGCCGGTGCCACCAGGAGCGGCGCCGACACCTAGTCGGACCCGTCATCCTGCCGTCCACCGCCCTCGTCGTCGCTGTCGCTGTCCTCCTCGTCACCCTCGTTCGAGGAGGAGTCTTCGTCATCAAAGGAGCTCTCCATGCAGCACCTCGCGCGAGTCCCGAGGTGCCCGAAGACCTTGACGGAGAGGTGGCCGTCCCCCATCAACTTGAAGTGGAGGGTGAGCCCATCCGTCAGGCTGTGGATCCGAGCGAACCTCTTCCATCCTTGGCGAAGATACATCACATGAGGGGCAGAGAAGTCGACGCGGGCACGCGTGCCACTGATCCCACAACCCCTCATGTGCAGCCGCAGCGACTCCGGCGGATTCGCCTCCATCTCCCGCGCAAACGGAGTCGGGAGACGAAGGCGACAGGGTGGCGACCCCCGCATCCTAATGAAGAATTCACAGGGGTCATCTCCAACATGACCTTCCACTGAGGGAGGAGCTGCTGGCGGGGGCGAGGCCGGCGGGCTGCCCCGTCCTCCTCTTCCCCGAGCACCCCGTCCTCGCCCACGGCCCCGCCCCCTCCCTCTTCCCCTCATGGCCGGTTCGGCCACCGCAGGTGCAGGAGAAGGGGGGACGCGTTGTCGAGCAGCGACCCTCGCCGCCATCGTTGAGGAGCCGAGGTTTTCTCTCTTCATGGTGCACAGAAGAGAGGAGCAGAAGTTGAAGGAGAAAGAAGATGGAGGAGTGCGGAGCGTCGTCCCCTCCCTCTGCCCTTATAAAGGGGTGGAGCTGGAGCTCAACCGCCCCGCTCAGCCAATCAAGACGCAGAAGGTGAGGGGGGCTGGGACTGACCCGCCGCCCCAACCAGCGACGGCTCGGTTTCCCACCTTCACCGCTCGCCACCTCGAACGCATGGGAGCCACGTGGCGGATGTGCAGGACCGAAAGGACGGGTGAGGCGACCTCTCCCCACCCCGAATCATGGGGGGTGGACGCCTAGACGACCGCGCCTCGGCCCCGTCCAGTAAGCAGGCCGCGCCTCCACGCTTCCCCCCATTTACGGGGAAAACGCGGGCCGCCTCCTTTCGCATTTACTGCGACGTGACGCATGCCTGCGGAAACCGCCCCACGCATGCCGCCCACGTCACGCATGCCCCTCCACCACGCGCCGCGCGCGCGGGTCGTGGGAGGTGTAGCGCACAGAAAGTTTTACCACGGCGAAAACCACCCCGCCTGCCCGCGCACCGTTTTGGGCCTGGCCCAACAATGTGTCGCGCTTATGTGTGGCCCAGGCCCGGGGGCTCCTGTCGGTGTACAAAAAGAGGGGTACACTTTTTGTACCCCTATGACTATGCACGGGCAGTCTGAGCCACGGCGCCACCACACCAAGCATGGCGAGGGAGGCGAGCCGGGGCAAGACCGAAGCTTGATGGAGACTGGAGCGATGCCAAGAACAAGACCACAAAGAGCAAAGGGACAAAGCGGCTCTACCAGGCAAGATCCTTGCCGGGGCCAGCACTGGCAGCCCCGGCAAGACCCTTGCCGCGGTAGCTCGCCCCGCGCCTACGAAGCGAATCACCCTTGAGTCCATCGCCCCCATGGGGCGAGGATTCGGGGGATATCCCCGTGATGGCATGCAGATCTTTGTGAAGACATTCAAGATCGGATGCAAGTTAAGAAGACGACGACCCTTGGCGGGATTCCAGCCAAGGAGAACCACAAGGCCCCCGGCAAGCACCTTGCCAGGGATGACAGCAGGCGCCACGGCAGGACCCTTGCTGGAGCCCTGGCAAGGCCCTTGCCAAGGACAACCGCAGGGCCACCGTCAGGCCCATACCAACTGGGTTTCTACCGACCCACGCAGCCGCCGACCCGACCAGCTGGGCGGGCTCCTGCGTGGCAACCCACAGATCTTCGTGGAGACCCGCCGTTACGCCACCTCAGCTGTCTGTCTGCCTACATGGCGCCTCAGGCACTGCTGGCCAGGGCACGTGTCAACACGAGGAGGGGAGGCGACGGACAAGACGGACGTCTTCCCCCCGTCGCCGATAAAGCAAGGGCACCTAAGCTGGGCGCATTAAATGCACCTTGTCCTGTAATGCAAGGGATAACCTCGCATCACTGTATCCTTTCCACCTCCTGTGTGCCACTATGGCGACCCCTTTTTCCTATAAAAGGAGGCCCGAGGCGACCAGGAGAAGGATTCGACTTTTTAGAACTCCTCACGACTCTCTTGGAGCTCCTCACTCGCTGAAGAACACCAACATATAATCCACCAAAGCAGAAGTAGGGTTTTACGCATCTTTGCGGCCCGAACCTGGGTAAAGGAACCGTGTCCCGACTGTTAGATCCGCTCTTCTCTCAACCCCGCGCCCCGCAACCGTAGTAGGGATTCTTGTGATCCCATAGGTGTCGATCCAAATACACCGACAGCTCCTCATCGTAACATTTTTCAACTTGAAAAACAGTTATAGCTCCTTTTTGGGCCGGCTTGGCATCCACCAAATTAGAGGATGGTGTATTGGATGCAGACACTCACACTGGTCGTAGCGCGACAAAATAAGGGGTCAAATAACATGACCACAATATACATAGATTGTGAAAGGGTACACGCCAGTCAACATTCACACTAAACTAAGATTCACAAGATACGGTATGCATACTAGCTAACATTCACAAGAACTTAAGTTCAACATGTTTATGCATCTAAATGATTCACAAGACTATAACAAAGACGTAGCTGTCAGAAGGTTTAGAAATAAAGAAAAAATGATCGATGCTTCTCTAAGCAAAGGGCCTCCCTATGCACGCATTAATTTCATGGGCATGCTTCTTTCTGCTCAATGTTGCGTGCACTTTGAGCATGTTGGCAACTCCGCAACTAACTTGGTGGCTCATCTTGTAATTTACGATGACACATTGCAGCAAACAGAGGAGGCAATAGAGGTCACTCAACATCAGACCATTTTGTGCAGTTCCACTAACATCATCTTCATTGTCCTGAATGTGAAAAGATAGGAAAGCGGTGTACTTAAATGGTGTCGCAAAACAGTAGCACGATGAGGACATCAATACCATTGTTACACCCACATCCCCTATTGCTATACATACTGGACCAATTACTAGGGCTCGTACACGCCAATTAAATTACCAGGTACTTTCATTTCTTGGTAATGATTCTAATGTTCATGAGAATATGGTGCTGCCTAAATTGGATACATTTGTCTTGCTTACAAATGAAGATCCTAGCTTGGACAAGAAGGATGAACATTGGAGCAAGATCAAGCATGGAGATGATGTCATGCGCAAGGGAAACAAGAACATAGTTACAAGTGATGATTTCAGGACTTTGAAGCCATCATAATGAGTGCATGAAGCCTGGGACGAAATATACAAGATGCCACTTCATAAATTTGGTCCAGAGGCTATTATATGTGCTGCATCACCTTATTATTGGGCCAGGCCCATGTAATTTTGAAATAGTAAAGTATAGGCTGTTTTTAGAGTCCGTATGTGTGGGGGGAAACAGAGTTAGGGTTGGTTTTGGTCCACTTATCCAAGAGGACATGAAATTCCCCCTCTTTTTCTCCATATATGCAGCCCTTATGGCATCGTTTAGACTTTGGGTTTTGTATGGATTAAAGTTCGACATAGCTGCAACTTCACGTACTTCGTTTGTGTTCAATGACCAGACAAAGACGTCACAGAACCCCACTTGATCAATAATGCTTTCTTCTTAAATTCGCAATATCCAAATTGCAATCTCGGTTTCTTGCTTGTTCTTTGTTTGCTTGCAAGAAATAGACCCTCGTGGTCAGGTTGATCATGTTCAGGCGTGGCCAATAACCTCTCGGAGTTGGTTTAGCGATTGCTAAGGTGCGACGTCCTCGCACGTTCGTAGTTGGATCGTCAAAGTCGACTTCCTCCAAAACGATAGCCACCATCTCATCACCTTTGCCTCAATCAAGTGGTATCAGATTTCCAGGTTGCTCGGTGAGATTTCCTAGTTTTTCATAGTTAGATCGACTCTGTTCTCCATACATATAGTCCACAAATAAACCAAAAAAATTAGGGGTAGTTAATCATATCCGAACCAATCTGAGCCTTTGCATAATCTTTTTAGGGTTTTGCTTTGTTCAATTTGCGATTGCATCATCGTGTCTAGTTGCTGGTCTTAGTGTCTAGTCCTTTAGAGTTTCGAGTTCTGTCATCGTTTGTCACGCCGCCGCCGCCCCATATTCATCGCTGCTACCATATACCACCACCACAACCATATCCCACCACTACTACCATATAACACCACTGCTGCCATATCCTATCACCGCTGCCTTATCCTACCACCATATATCCACCACCAATCCGAATTCTTTTCATATTAGGTTTGTTCTCGAGATCCAACTAGTTTCGGATTCGTGCTTCCTTGCCTGCGTATGTCTCGAAAAAAAAGAGTCTGGAGACCCCCGGGCAGTTTTTAGGCAAAAAATTTGGCAGGTGAAAATATTTTTTCCCTATCCTGTTCTTAGGTCCCTAGGAGCGTTTTGAGACACACGCCATCATAGTGATTTTTTGTCACACTTTTTGATCGTCATAGCCCTGATTTCGGAAAAAAATGTCAATTTTTTTTGTGTCGATCATGTTATTTTGATTTGGAAGAGTTTTGAGACACTCGCCATTATAGTGTTTTTCGGCAAAAAAAGGAGCGCAAAAAAAGAAGAAAAAAAGCCGAAAAAAATCAGAGTGTGCTTTCCTCTTGATTACGTGCATCGCCATGATTTTGTTAGTGTTCTAGGCTCGCGTCTCTAGTACGGTCAAGCCTAGGGCCAGTACAGTACCGTTGTTGAGCGTTTATTCACCTTTTCATCTCTGAATTGATTATTGCTAACATTTTTGCTACCATATCATAAGCCTTCCCAGCTCCACATACATCTACATCGTGCGTTAGGCACCACCTCGCAATCGTTTTGTCCAAGCTTTGAGAGTTTTGACTACAACGGTTGCCGGTCACCACCTGCTACTGGGTAAGAACTTGTAAGAATTTGACATTTGCTTGACGGATTTGTGACGCCTCACCACCACCATTTTCTAGTAGCCTGTAGGGTCATATTTTTGTGTGTTTCTATTGCTGCTAACCATGGCAGGATCACAAGTCGACGAGACTAACTGGGAGAACATGACGAACAAGGAGTTGCATGATAAATTTCAGCAAATGATGGGTCAACGGGTAGAAGATGTGATGACCAGTTTTGCCGACGCACTAGCGAGGATAGATGACATTGAGAAGTCAATTGACACCAAGTTGGATGCCAAATTCGCTGAAGTGCTTGCGCGTCTACCTCCACCTGCTGCACCATTGCAACAACAACAACAACAACAACAACAACAACAACAACAACAACCTCCACGTCGCGAAACAGGCCTCCGCAAAGCGAGTCGTGTCCCTCTTGGGCCTGGCCAAACTGTTGGTGCTGTTGTTGATACTTCTGTGGCTCCTGCTGCTGCTGAGGAGGAGGATGATTACGCGGGAGATTACGAGGATGAGGGTGATCAAAATCAGAACTATATGCAACCACCAACACCACAACCACCAGGTCGTCCACATTCAAATAATCGCAATGGTAGGGCCGCACCACACCCTCAGGTACGAGATCATGACCATCTCCCTAAACTTAAATTCAATATTCCACCATTTGAGGGTAGATATGTTCCTGATATATATCTTACTTGGGAGTTAGAAAGTGAACAACATTTTACATGTTTAGAATATCCTGAGGAGAGACGTGTTGCTGTTGTTCTTTGTGCTTTCACTAGTTTTGCTTGTGTGTGGTGGTCTGAACATCGTAGATTATATCCGAATAATATTCCAACTACTTGGGCTGCTTTGAAAACTGCTATGCGTACTGGTTGGATTCCACCATATTATCAACGTGAATTACTAGAAAACCTGCAGCATTTAAGACAAGGAAAAAATTATGTAGAAGAATATTATCAGCAATTACAAACTGGCATGATTAGATGTGGTATTATTTAGGATAATGAATCTATTCTTGCATGTTTTATGGGTTGCTTAAATAGAGAGATTCAGACCATTCTAGAGTATAAGTAGTATAATAATATAAGTCGTTTATTCCATCTTGCTTGCAAAGCTGAACGTGAAGTGCAGGATCGACAGGCATTGGCGCGGACTAACTTTTCTGCAGGTCGATCTTCATCATGGACACCGCTTGCATATTCTACTTCCATACATTCTGCTGCACCGGCACCTCCATCAGTTCCCACCTACAGCCATGATACAAGAAAGCAGGCACAACCACTATCTGCCAAGAGCACACCTACCGGGCCTGCACAGAGCTCCTCTTCATCCATGGCATCAATAGGGAACACAAGTGATATTATTTGTCGTCGTTGTAAGGGAAGAGGTCATTTTGCGAGGGAATGCATGATTCGGCTTTTTCAACTGAAGTACTTTTAGTTTCCGAATCATCATTCTTTTCATCGGTTATATCAATTGGCAAACCTCTTTTCCTTTGAGCCAATTCCCTATCAATTCTCTCTTGGCGAAGTACTTGAACCCTATCACGCAAAGCTTTAACTCCCCTCTCAGTTTTATCCCACTCTAGATCAGTTTGCCCCACAATGCATTTAGGATCTATGATGTAGGGTGGAACCCTAGTCAGCAGATCTTTCACGAAAGGAGGTTATCCCACGACGAACGCGAAGAACACAAGGAGGCTATGGAGGAAAAACACGAGGGGAAACACTCAAATCAACACAAATATGGTCACAGAGGTGCTAGATCCACGATACATAACAAGATACACGATCCATAGTCAACGTCGGTGGTACAAAGATAGTCTTCTCCCGGAGGAGGTCTTGAGTTATCCCTTGGGATCTTCTCCACGAAGGAGGTCTTGAATCTGAGGTGGATCTTCTCCGAAGAGGCCGCGGTCTCGTAGGAGAGGAACCACTGAGGTCTAAAATGAGCTATCCAAAAGCTACCTCGAAAGTATGGAAGTCAACGAGCATATATTACACGGGGATGACGCTGTCGGAGCGGACATCCGCTGGTAACTGGACGTCCGGTGGTTCCGGAGGGACCGGATGTCCGGTAAACCTCGGATGTCCGCTAATTATGTTCTAAGGTCGGTGTCACGGACGTCCGATGGCTTCCGGTCGTCCGGTCGTTTGGGAGTCGCCGGTCGTCCGGTGGACGCCGGTCGTCCGGTGTGGGCCGGACATCCGGTACATGTAGCATCTTCAGCCTTCCTTCTTCTTGTTCCAAGCACTTGTCGATCTCGCCGTCTTGACCGTTGTGGAGAGCTGTCCCGTGGCCTTCACCCAAGTACCTGAGTATGCACAGAGTTTCTGATGAGTGTAGAAGCCATGTCTCATGTGAATCGAAAAGATGTCTAGAGAGGAGCGAAGTCACCTCGGTCTCGAGAGCTCTTGCACGGGCTCGAGTCATTGGTCCTTTGGGCACTTGGTGAGGCGATGAAGGGTCCATGGGGATGACCTTTGGATGCTCTGTATCATCTCCCCTCCCTTGGTGAGGCACTTGTTGTAGCGTGCTAGCACCTTGAAGGGTCCGTCGGCGCGAGGTAGTAGTTTGGACTTGCGCTCGTGTGGGAAACAGTCCTTGCGAAGATCAAGCCAAACAAGACCTCCCGGTTGGAACACCATTGGTGCCTTGTTGACGTTGATCTAGATGGTGAGACGATGGACTTGTCGCTCGATCACTGCCCTTGTATCTTCGTGCACCTTCTTGAGATAGCTTGCTCGTGCACTTGCGTCCATGTTGATGCGCTCTTGTAGAGGTAGAGGTAGGATGTCCAATGGGGACAATGGGTTGAAGCCGTAGACGACCTCGAAAGGGGACTTGCCGGTAGTCGAATGTCTTGCGCGGTTGTAGGCGTACTCGGTGATGGGCAAGCATTGCTCCCATTCCTTGATGTTCTTCTTGATCAACACGCGAAGAAGCGTCGAAAGCGTTCGGTTCGTCACCTCCGTTTGGCCGTCGGTTTGTGGATGGTAAGCCGAAGAGAAGAGTAGCTTGATTCCGAGTTTGGCACATAGGGTTTTCCAAAAGTAGCTCAAGAACTTGACGTCCCAGTCCAACACGATTGTTTTGGGCACGCCGTGTAGACGAATTATCTCCCTACAAAAGATATTTGCAACATGTGAAGCATCGTCGATCTTGTTACAAGGAATGAAATGAGCCATTTTAGAGAATCTATCCATGACAACTAACACGGAATCTTTGCCATTTTGAGTCCTAGGCAATCAAAGTACAAAGTCAATGCTTATGTCTTCCCTTGGATGGTATGGAATAAGAAGTGGCATGTAAAGACCATGAGATTGAGCTTTGGACTTAGCTTTGCGGCATGTAGAACATCGGTTGGTGAGGCGTGAGACGTCACGGAGCATCTTGGGCCAAAAGTAGTTCTTTGAGAGCGTGGCAAATGTCTTGTCGCGTCCAAAGTGTCCCATGAATCCTCCTCCATGCGATTCCTGCAAAATGAGCAAACGAAACGAAGACTTGGGAATGCAAAGTTTGTTAGCTCTCATAAGATATCCATCCTTTATGTAGTAACGCTCCCAAGAAGTATGAGTCAAACACTTAGCATAAGGATTTGCAAAGAAAGTATCATGCTCATATAAATCTTTTATGTGCTCGAAGCCAATAACATTCAATTCAAGTTCCGTAACAAGCATGCATTTGCGGGAAAGCGCGTCCGCCACAACATTTTCTTTGCCTTTGATGTACTTGATGACATAGGAAAACGACTCAATGAACTCACTCCACTTAGCATGACGCTAGTTCAACTTAGTTTGACCTTTGAGATACTTGAGAGTCTCATGGTCCGTATGAAGAATGAATTCATGAGGTCTAAGATAATGTTCCCAAACACGTAAAACTCTCACCAAGGCATAACGCTTTTTATCATAGATAGGGTAGTTAAGTTGCGCTCCGGATAGCTTCTCGCTAAAGTATGCGATTGGGCGCTTTTCTTGCATGAGCACGCCACCGATGCCGGTACCACTAGCGTCACAATGGATCTCAAAAGGTTTATCAAAGTTTGGTAGGGCTAGAAGTGGTGCGTGGGTAAGCAAGCTTTTTAGCTCATTGAACGCGGTGTATTGCGAAGGACCCCAAATGAAGGGTGTGTTCTTCTTGCTCAAGGCGTGTAGAGGCATAGCAATAGTGCTAAAGTCCTTCACAAAATGTCGGTAGAAACCGGCTAAACCAAGGAAACTACACACTTGCATGAGGTTCGTTGGTTGAGGCCAAGTTTTAATTGCTTCAATTTTAGTTTCATCAACGTGAACACCTTGTGAAGAAACGACAAATCCTAGGAAGACGACCTTGTCAACACCAAAAGTGCATTTTTCCATATTAGCATATAAGCGCTCTTTCCGAAGGGTTTGTAAAACCATATGGATGTGTGTCACATGGTCCTCTAGCGTCTTGCTAAAAACAAGGATGTCGTCAAAGTAAACCACTACAAAGACACCTATGTAGGGTCGAAGACAAAAATGCATAAGACGCATAAATGAACCGGGTGCTTCCGATAAACCCATTGGCATAACAAGCCACCCATATAACCCAAATTTGGTTTTGAAAGCCGTTTTCCACTCACCACCCTCTTGATTGCGAATTTGGTAGTAACCACTTTTAAGATCAATTTTCGAAAAGATGGTGGCACCACATAATTCATCAAGCATGTCGTCTAAGCGTGGAATAGGATAACGGTATCTAACGGTGATAGCATTTATGGGTCGACAATCGGAGCACATGCGGAAACTTCCATCTTTCTTAGGCACGAGAATAACCGAAACGGCACAAGGGCTTAAGCTTTCACGTACATGACCTTTGTCGATGAGTTGTTGCACTTGCCGTTGTATCTCCTTGGTTTCCTCTGGGTTGACGCGGTAAGGAGTCTTGTTTGGAAGTGGTGCGCCGGGTATGAGGTCGATGCGGTGTTCGATTCCGCGAAGTGGAGGTAGACCCGGAGGTAGTTCATCTGGAAAGACGTCCGAGAATTCCTGCAACAATTGAGACAACACTAAAGGTAGAGGTGGTGAAGTGTTAGTAGGTTTGGCTTCCCCTTTGCATAAAAGCACAAGGTGAAAGACACTCGATGGGTTCTCACACACTTCTCTCAACTCACTTTTGGTGGCAAATAGCACTAGTTGCTTCTTGTTGCTCATCGTGGAGTCGCTCATATTTGGATTGTGGCTCTCACTCTCCTTTTGGTGGCTCACTCTCTCACCATTTTCTCCACGATGGTTGGTAGGTAAGTGTTTGTCGGCGGCTACTTGAATTGGAGACATTGGTCGGAGCACGAATTCCTTGCCCTTCATCTAGAAGCTATAGTGATTGGTCCGTCCATTGTGTGTGACTCCACGGTCATATCGCCATGGTCGTCCAAGAATAAGGTGGCACACGGACATGGGGATCACATCACATTCAAGAGTGTCCTCGTAGGCGCCTATCTTGAAAGAGACTTGCACGGTGTGGTCAACTCGAGGAATTCCGGCGTCGTTGAGCCATTGGACCTTGTAGGGATGTGGATGCTTCGTCTTGACCAATTGAAGCTTGTCGCATAGCTCTTCGCTTGCCAAGTTGTGACAACTTCCTCCATCCATGATAACCTTGACGGAGCGTCCATTGATGTCGGCCTTGGTATGGAAAATGTGACATCGTTGGTCGTCATCTCGTTGGTGTTGGAGTGTCAAGACCTTGGAGACAACAAGGTTGGGACTTGAGTCATTGTCGCAAAACACTTGATGGTCTTCTTCATTCACTTGGCGATGCATAGCTACATGCTCAAGTGCTTCCATCTCATCGTCGCTCATTGAATCATAAGAACCGTCATCGTTGATGATCATGGTGCGAACGGTCTTGCACTCAAATGACTTGTGGCCTCGCCCTTGACACTTGAAGCATTTGATGGAACTCGTCTTGGAGTTGTCTTCGGTTGGAGTTGTAGTTGATGAAGCTCTTGGCTTGAAGTTGTTGGTAGAAGGTGGACGACTCGATGTAGTCGCATTCTTGTAGCTTGAATTGTCACCGAAGTTTGTAGATGGCTTGGTAGAGGTAGGAGGAATAGCCGAAGTCGTTGAAGCTTGGTTGTAGGAGCCGAAGTTCTTGGAGTTGAACTTGGAGTACTTGTAGTCCTCTTGAACTTGTCGCTCCGCTTTGGTTGCTTGATGTACTAGCTCGAGGAGATTGTTGTATGGTTGGAAGTCTGCAATCTTCTTGATAGGATAGTTGAGTCCATTCAAGAATCTCGCCATTGTTTGCTCTTCATCTTCCATGATGTTGGCTCTTATCATGGCAATCTCCATCTCTTTGTAGTACTCTTCAACGGACTTGGTACCTTGCTTGAGGAGTTGTAGCTTCTTGAACAAGTCACGGTTGTAGTGTGTAGGCACAATGCGTGCTCTCATGACTTCTTTCATTTGAGCCCAAGTGGTGATAGGAGGTTCGCCTTTTGCTTCTCTTCTCTCTATGATTTGCTCCCACCATATGAGAACATAGTCTTGGAACTCAAGGGATGCCATAGCGATCTTCTTCTCTTCATCGAAGTTGTGAAGTCGAAAGATCTTGTCAACCTTCAATGCCCATGAGAGGTAGTCTTCGGGATCAATGCTTCCGGAAAACTTTGGCATGGTGAACTTGAGCTTTCCATAGCGATGCTCTTCATTGTTTCCTTGCCTATTGTGAGGGCGTTCTTGATTGGGACAATTGACAATCTCATGTTGCTCTTGATGAAGTAGATGTCCATTATCATGGTGTGCTTGTCTTGCTTGTGGTTCGTGTTGAGGTTGATGCTCTTGTCGCGCTTGAGGAGGAACTTCTTCTTGCATTCTTGCTTGGTGACACCTCTCTTGCATCTCATCGTGAAGGAAATCCTCTTCTTGACGAGTGTGTCGAGTACGAGCTGCCACATTGCGATGTGCATCACGTAATGCTCATTGTGCCTCAAGAGCTTGAGCTTCTCGACGTTGTTGTGCTTGGCGATTAGCCTCAGCATCTTGTTCTTCTTGGTATTGACGTGCTCGCTCTTGTTGATGTTGGCGTAGTCGTTGTCGTTCTTGTGCTTGCTCAAGTGTAGCTTGGTTTTGGCGATGTCTACATTCTTGCTCTTCAAATAGCTCTTGTGAACTCTTGTCATGAAGTGGATTCCGGTTGTCATGTCGAGCTTGACGTGCGGCTTGACGAAGAGTGTTTGACGTAGGGGTACTTGAGCCATCCGTGGAGTCGGTATGTCGACTTGAGCGGCTTTGTCTTTGAGAAGATGTGGAAGAAGAATGTCGGTTGACTATCAATGTCCATAGCTCGTTGAATTGAGTAGACATGTTGGTGTTGATGATGTCGAATTGCTCTTTTGTTCTTGCTTCAAATTGGCGCGCGTCCTCGGCGACTTGACCAATGTACTCGCGCATAGCTTCACTTTCTTGATGGAGAGCTCGTTGTACACCGAAGAGATGTAGTTTGGTGACGTAGTTCTTCGCTTCTTGAGGATCGTCGAAAGGCGGGTTCGAAGATGTACTTGGCCTATCCATCATGACAAGCAAGTATGTGAGTGGGAGAAAGGACAAGACAATACCAAATGTACCTTAACCGAAGTTGAAAATGGATCAATGATCACTCAATAATGTAACCCGGAAATAGCACTATTGGTACCACTTCGTTTCGATTCTCACACCTACACAAGTAAAGCTTTGAGAGTAGCTTGGTTAGGATGGTGTCACAAATTCAATGCAATCGTCAAAGTGACTCAAAGATGTTGAAAATGGTTCATAATTTGCTCATGCAACAAGTAGATCACTAGCAAAGTAGCACACGGAACACACGCACGGATAGATAAATGTGGTTTTGCAACCAAGGCTGAGCGAAAATGTGGAAACCACGGAAAATGCTCGTGTTGCACAACACTAGAGAGACGCTAACCGATTGCTTAATAGGCGGATACGCACTTGTGCACGACCTATAAGAGGCAAAACGTAACGACTGTCTATCACAAGTATGCTATGAGTGTATGATGTGCCGATGCTTGAGCACAAGATGATGTATTGCTATGTCATATGATCTCTTTTGATGCAAGGTGTATGATGCTATTGTTGTTTTGCTTATAAGCTTTGGTAGGCTCTTTTGCTTAAAAGCTTGTGAGCTCTTTCTTTGGATACTTATGCATGCTTCACGGATCAAGGTAGCTATTGTGTATGCAGATCGCTCTTGTGGCACACGGAGATATGATGATATGGTATGCAATATCTATGACTATCACTAATGTGCACAAGTGTCGTGGCCCGGCAATACTCAGATGGCTAGTCTCAATGGGAAAGCTACGCAAAGATGGTCCATAGGTTGACAATGCAATTGCAAGGTAGAATGAACAAAGCGTCGTCGATGTTACCGTCCTTGCTGAAGTTGAGCGGTGGTGTTGTTGAAGTCTTGCCGTTCCGAGGTAGCCTAAACATCCAATGAAACGGTGAAACCACAACTCAAATATCCAAGGCAAAGGGAGACAAGATGTTCCAAATCGTAGCGGTTAAGCGATGGTGTTTGCGGAAATGGTGGTGGAATGAAAGGTAGGTGGTAGCGGAAAGGTGGAACAAAACTGAACAAATTCAGCTTCGTCAGGGTACGTCGGTTGTCCGGTAGGTTGCCGGTCGTCCGGTCGGTCGGAGGGGTCGGACGTCCGGTATGTCCCGGAAATCCGGTAATAGTTTCTATAGGTTGGGTGCCGGTCGTCCGGTGTTTAGCGGACGTCCTGTGTCTCGAGAGGTGCCGGACGTCCGGTAAATGGTCGGTCGTCTGGTAGGTCTGGGCTACGTTACGCGGATCCGTGGCCAAATTGGTCAAACTTGGCCGAAGTTGCGGATGAAAAACGGTGAAAAGGTGGGGAAAAGCTAGATCCACTCGTGGCACAGCAAATCCATGGAACAAAATCAACAAAATCTTGCCAAATCAACAGATCACAAAAAAAATTTGGGGCTATTTTTGTGGGGAATTTTCGAAATTGGGAGGAACACAACAAAAACAAGCTAGAAAACAGGGTGTGGGGCTCCAAATTCGTGATCAGCCTATGCTCATGATACCATAATATGATGTAGGGTGGAACCCTAGTCAGCAGATCTTTCACGAAAGGAGGTTATCCCACGACGAACGCGTAGAACACAAGGAGGCTACGGAGGAAAAACACGAGGGGAAACACTCAAATCAACACAAATATGATCACACAGGTGCTTGATCCACGATACATATCAAGATACACGATCCATAGTCAACGTCGGTGGTATAAAGATAGTCTTCTCCCGGAGGAGGTCTTGAGTTATCCCTTGGGATCTTCTCCACGAAGGAGGTCTTGAATCCGAGGTGCATCTTCTCCGAAGAGGCCGCATTCTCGTAGGAGAGGAATCACTGAGGTCTAAAATGAGCTATCCAAAAGCTACCTCGAAAGGATGGAAGTCAACGAGTATATATTACACGGGGATGACGCCGTCGGAGCGGACGTCCGCTAGTCACCGGACGTCCGGTGGTTCCGGAGGGACCGGACGTCCGGTAATCCTCGGATGTCCGCTAATTACGTTATGTGGTCGGTGTCACGGTCGTCCAGTCGTCTGGGAGTCGCCGGTCGTCCGGTGAGGGCCGGACATCCGGTGCCTGTAGCATCTTCAGCCTTCCTTCTTCTTGTTCCAAGAACTTGTCGATCTCGCCGTCTTGACCGCTGTGCAGAGCTGTCCCATGGCCTTCACCCAAGTACCTGAGTATGCACAGAGTTTCTGATGAGTGTAGAAGCCATGTCTCATGTGAATCGAAAAGATGTCTAGAGAGGAGCGAAGTCACCTCGGTCTCGAGAGCTATTGCACGGGATCGAGTCATTGGTCCTTTGGGCACTTGGTGAGGTGATGAAGGGTCCATGGGGATGACCTTTGGATGCTCCGCATCAATCTATCGGCAATGAACTGTTAGTGTTGCCGAAATTCTGCAACTGTGTAGAGGGTGTATAATATGTTGCGGCACTAGGTGGAGGTGTATGCACTGGTGTATAACAATATGCTCTCTCGCCAATTCTATCAATTGATGAAGTTTCATCTTCTTGCAAAATGCTAGCCTTCATTGCAGCATAGTCAGGAAATAACCCCTTTGCATATTGTTCAAGTCAAAGAGCACTAATCCTCTTGTTTTGTACCAAGCTCCTTTTTAGCGCTGCCACAACCGCTTCTAGAAGGGATTGCTCGATAATACTTTCAAATTCTTTCGGCAATCATTCGTGACTGTTGCCAAAATTCTCGAATTGTGTAGAGCATGCATTTACGCTACAATATTAGATGAAGACATGTCCACTCATGGAGATTTTTCACTTATTCGGCTATGACCATGAAGGTGCGGAGCCGAATAATGAGCATCTACAGTTGTATACAATGCTGAAAAATTACTAGCATGAGGTGTAGCATATGATAGTTGAGGGTAATTGGCCGAATAGCTAGTAGTAGCATGGCCAATTCTCCCATCCACCAGCAAGGTTGGATTCACATATTGCAAATTAGTTGTCGATGAATAAAAGGGTGAAACACTTTCTTGTATGCCATTGGAAGTTCTAACTTGGGGTGTTTCCAATTCGTTAACCGAACTCATCACGTTGCTCATCGGCATATGAATTTGCTGGGTTGCCGATGCATGTGAGTTGGTATACATATGTTGCACGTTACTAATATCATAAGAAGTTGAACCATGTAAATTACTTTGAATCGACCCTTGCATGTAGTTAGATGCATGATTGAAAAAACCAGGGCTGGCCAATAGAGTATATTCATTGAACGATCTAGTAACACCATGTGAATTATTTGCATCTACATAAGGGGATTGGGTATTCATATTACCTTTGTAGATTGCATACCCTAGATGACGATCTCTTTGTAGCAAGAACGGACTGGAGACCGTTCAAAGCTTCTGTCCCCAGCAGTGTTGCCAAAAAGTGTATTCGCACACGAACACGTCACCGTGTACCCTCGGCGTCGAGCGCGATACGCAAGACAATCCGGCGTAAAACACGTCACCGAAGGAGGCTCACCGGAAGCGCGATACTCAAGACAATCTGGCGAGCTCTTTTGAAGACCCGAAACCCCACGCGGCCGAGAGAGACCCCGTCTGGACGCACGTCGCTTATGGGCCGCCCTAGGTTGACCTGATCACCCATAGGGCCTCGAGGTTCGCCGCCCTGCAACAAGAAGAACAAATGAAGAACGAGGAAGAAGAAGAACTAGTGTTAAGGAGAAAAGATAAAAGATAAAAAGTGCTATATGATTTAATCGATTGTGTGTTGTTCAATCGGCCGTCATCTCTTAGGTATATAAGAGGTGGATGGACTTCCCGTACAAGAAAAGGACTCCAAATCACGTCCAAATTGTTGGGGAACATAGTATTTCAAAAACAATCCTACGTTCATGCAAGATCTATATACTAGAAGCATAGCAACGAGAGGGGAGAGTGTGTCTACGTACCCTCGTAGACTGAAAGCGGAAGCGTCTAGTGATGCGGTTGACTTAGTCATATGTCTTCGCGATCCAACCAATCCAAGCACCGAATGTATGGCGCCTCCGTGTTTAGCACACGTTCAGCTCAATGATGTCCCACGAGCTCTTGATCCAGTTGAGCTTCATGGGAGAGTTTCGTCAGCACGATGGCGTGGCAACGGTGATGATGAAGCTACCGGCGCAGAGCTTGCCTAAGCACTACAACAATATGACCGAGGTGTGTAACTGTGGGGAGGGGCAACACACACGGCTAAAATCAACTCGTGTGTCTATGGGGTGCCCTCTCCCCACGTAGATAAAGGAGTGGATGAGGGGAGGGCCGGCCCTCTCTATGGCGTGCCCTAGGGGAGTCCTACTCCCATTGGGAGTAGGATTCCCCCCCCCTTCCCAAGTAGGAGTAGGAGAGGAAGGAAGGAGGAGAAGGAGAAGAAGGAAAGGGGGGCCGGCCCCCCACACAATTCGGATTGGGCTTGTGGGGGGCGCGCCCCCACCTTGGCTGCCTCCTCCTCTTTTCCACTATGGCCCATTAAGAATTAACTCCCCGGGAGGTTCCGGTAGCCCCCCCGGTACTCTGGTATATGCCCGAACTCATTCGGAACCATTCCGATGTCCAAATATAGGCTTCTAATATATTGATCTTTATGTCTGGACATTCCGAGACTCCTCGTCATGTCCGTGATCACATCCGGGACTCCAAACTACCTTTGGTACATCAAAACACATAAACTCATAATACCGATCGTCATCAAACGTTAAGCGTGCGGACCCTACGGGTTCGAGAACTATGTAGACATGACCGAGACTCATCTCCGGTCAATAACCAATAGCGCAACCTGGATGCTCATATTGGTTTCTACATATTCTACGAAGATCTTTATCGGCCAAACCGCATAACAACAAACGTTGTTCCCTTTGTCATCGGTATGTTACTTGCCCGAGATTCGATCGTCAGTATCATCATACCTAGTCAATCTCGTTATCGGCAAGTCTCTTTACTCGCTCTGTAATACATCATATCGTGACTAACTCGTTAGTCGTTTGCTTGCAAGGTTTATTGTGATGTGTATTACCGAGAGGGCCCAGAGATACCTCTCCGACACTCGGAGTGACAAATCCTATTCTCGATCTATGTCAACACCACAAATACCTTCGGAGACACCTGTAGAGCATCTTTATAATCACCCAGTTACGTTGTGATGCTTGATAGCACACTAGGTGTGCCTCCAGTATTCGGGAGTTGCATAATCTCATAGTCATAGGAACATGTATAAGTCATGAAGAAGGCAATAGCAGTAAAACTAAATGATCAAGTTGCTAAGCTAACGGATGGGTCTTGTCCATCACATCATTCTCCTAATGATGTGATTCCATTGATCAAATGACAACTCATGTTTATGGCTTGGAAACATAACCATCTTTGATCAATGAGCTAGTCTAGCAGAGGCATACTAGGGAATGTCGGGGAAACTGATCGCCCACGAACACCTATGGGACCGGAGCCCCTTTTCGGTACGGCAGGGGGCGGAGGATGCACAAAGAGCAGATTGAGGCGTGCACACGAGCAGTTTACCCAGGTTCGGGCCGCACGGATGCGTAAAACCCTACTCCTGCTTTGGTTGGTATTGAGTTCTTGCTCGGGAGCGAAGAGAGCTACAGTATACTCTAACCGCTAGCAAGACCGAGCGTGAGAATGATCGATCCCCCCCTACGTGCGCATGGGCCTCCTTTTATATGCTCAAGGGGTCACCGACAGGTGGCAGCACAGTTGGGGGTAAAAATGTAAAAAGCTTGGTAGTTGGAATAGTGTTCCATAGCTAACCCTGATGGCAGGGGACAAGGGCATTAAATGCCCATCGCCGTCGCCCAAACAGTGCAAAAAGTGACCGTCAGGGGCGCCACCGTCCGCCACGACGGTAGTCTTGTCATCGCTGCTTGCCCCCGTGTACCTCTGGCTGCACAGCCTTCCGCCACGTGCGCCTAGAAAGGTCCCAGAGCGACACGTGGGTGGATGTGCTGGAGCGCGGGTACTGAGTGGAAGCTTGCCGCGGCAAGCACCTTGCCGCGGTCGCTATCTTGTCGCTTTCGGGAGCTTGTCGTTCACCGGGCCTTGTCGGGACGCGTGGCGCGTCGCGGCAAGTTTCTTGAGATGCCTCGGAGGGCCTTCCCGGCAAGCTCCTCTTGCCAGGGTCTTGTGCCTTGAGTGGTTTTGTGCCTTGAATGGCCTTCCCGGCAAGCTCCTCTTGCCGGGGCCTTGTCTCCTTGCCTCGGATACTTTGTTCTTGAATGGCTCCAAAGGAACCATAAAGGACTTCGGTGGTCGCCCGACAGGCCTTGCCGCGGGACGCTGCAACTGCCCGTGCACAAGTTCGGGATACTAAGGTACCCCTACTTTAGTACACCGACAGGGACACTCTGTTTTGTCTATGTATTCACACATGTACTAAGTTTACGGTTAATACAATTCTCGCATGAACAATAAACATTTATCATGATATAAGGAAATACAAATAACAACTTTATTATTGCCTCTAGGGCATATTTCTTCAGTCTCCCACTTGAACTAGAGTCAAGAATCCAGATTACATAGTAATGATTCTACCAACCATGGAGTCTTGGTGCTGATCATGTTTTGCTCCTGGAAAAGACTTAGTCAACTGGTCTGCGACATTCAGATCCGTATGTATCTTGCAAATTTCTATATGTCCCTCCTTGACTTGATCGCAGATGGAATTGAAGTGTCTCTTGATGTGCCTGGTTCACTTGTGAAACCTAGATTCCTTCGGCAAGGCTATTGCTCATGTGTTGTCGCAAAAGGTTTTCATTGGACCCGATGCACTAGCTATTACACCTAGATCGGATATGAACTCCTTCATCCAGACTCCTTCATTTGCTGCTTCCGAAGCAGCTATGTACTCCGCTTCACACGTAGATCCTGCCACGACACCCCGCTTGGAACTGCACCAACTGACAGCTCCACCGTTCAACAAAAATACATATCCGGTTTGTGACTTAGAGTCATCCGGATCACTATCAAAGCTTGCATCGACCTAACCGTTTACGACGAGCTCTTTGTCACCTCCATAAACAAGAAACATATCCTTTGTCCTTTTCAGGTACTTCAGGATGTTCTTGACCGATGTCCAGTGATCCACTCCCGGATTACTTTGGTACCTCCCTGCTAAACTTATAGCAAGGCACACATTAGGTTTGGTACACAGCATTGCATACATGATAGATCATATGGCTGAGGCATAGGGAATGACTTTCATTTTCTCTCTATCTTCTGCAGTGGTTGGACATTGAGTCTTACTCAACTTCACACCTTGTAACACAGGCAAGAACCCTTTTTCACTGATCCATTTTGAACTTCTTCAAAACTTTATCAAGTTATGTGCTTTGTGAAAGTCCAATTAAGCGTCTTGATCTATCTCTATAGATCTTGATGCCTAATATATAAGCAGCTTCACCGAGGTCTTTCATTGAAAAATTCTTATTCAAGTATCCTTTTATGCCATTCTGAAATTATATATCATTTCCAATCAACAATATGTCATCTACATATAATATTAGAAATGCTACAAAGCTCCCACTCACTTTGTTGTAAATATAGGCTTCTCCACAAGTCTGTATAAAACCATATGCTTTGATCACCTCATCAAAGCGTATATTCCAACTCCGAGATGCTTGCACCAATCCATAGATGGATCGCTGGAGCTTGCACACTTTGTTAGCAACTTTAGGATCGACAAAACCTTCTGGTTGCATCACATACAACTCCTCTTTGAGGTATCCATTAAGGAATGCAATTTTGACATCCATTTGCCAGATTTCATAATCATAAAATGCGGCAATTGCTAACATGATTCAGATAGACTTAAGCATCGCTACGAGTGAGAAAGTCTCATCGTAGTCAACTCCTTGAACTTGTCAAAAACCTTTTGCAACAAGTCGAGCTTTGTAGACAGTAACATTACCGTCGGCGTCGGTCTTCCTCTTGAAGATCCATTTATTTTCGATGGCATGCCGATCATCGGGCAAGTCAACCAAAGTCCACACTTTGTTATCATACATGGATCCTATCTCAGATTTCATGGCTTCAAGCCATTTTGCGGAATCTGGGCTCATCATCGCTTCCCCATGGTTCATACGTTCATCATGGTCAATTAACATGACTTCCAGAACTGGGTTGTCGTACCATTCTGGCGCGGAACGTACTCTGGTTGACCTACGATGTTCAGTAGTAACTTGATCCGAAGTCTCATGATCATCATCATTAGCTTCCTCGCTAACTGGTGTAGGAATCACCAGAACTAGTTTCTGTGATGTACTACTTTCCAATTCGGGAGAAGGTACAATTACCTCATCAAGTTCTACTTTCCTCCCACTCACTTCTTTCGAGAGAAACTCCTTCTCTAGAAAGGATCCATTCTTAGCAGCGAATATCTTGCCTTCGGATCTGTGATAGAAGGTGCACCCGACAGTCTCCATTGGGTATCCTATGAAGACACATTTCTCCGACTTGGGTTCGATCTTATCAGGTTGAAGCTTTTTCACATAAGCATCACAGCCCCAAACTTTAAGAAACGACAACTTTGGTTTCATGCCAAACCACATATCATAAGGCGTCGTCTCAATGGATTTATATGGTGCCCTATTTAATGTGAATGCAACTGTCTCTAAAGCATAACTGATGCGGAGCATCTTACGGATATCACCATGTGAAGAGTCCGTTTGTCAAGTGACACGTGTGACATCTACTTCACATACACAAAGGTGAATCATCTCCTTTACACGTGTTCACTTGACCCCTTCGAGGATGGTATACTACTTGACACTTCTTCCGTGTGCATGCATAGGTATTGTCGGAGCTCGCAAATGTCGAGGAAGAGTGCAAGCACCAAGGAACGACTACACCATCCGCGAGGGAAGCATAGAAGAGAAGATGGAAGAAAGGAGAAGAAGACGGACAAGTTTGCCCAGATGATCCAGACCTCCACCGGATGATCCGGGCGACACCTGGATGATCCGGCTAATGCACCTCAAGGCACCCGAAGGCTCACGACAAAGCCGGATCATCCGGGACCCCGTCCGGATCATCCGGACCCCGACACCTGGATCATCCGGGACCCCGTCCGGATCGTCCGGCCTTTCCTGCGTGCATGTATCCGGGCCGAGGCCCATGTACCTGTTTCGCCCCTCACTTACCCCTTCATGGTCTAGCTCCACCATTTTAGGGTGAGAAATGTGATATCTCATTTTAGACTAGAGCTTGGCTCATCCATTACGGATCTACTCCACGAGAGAGACCGCGGCCCCTCTACGGAGAAGATCCACCTTGGATTCAAGACCCTGGAGATGAACTCTACCTTGTATCTTTCCCTTTGTTATTCATGTACCTTGTGATCTTGTGTGTTTGATTGTCTAGTGGATGTGTGATTGGACTTGTTCTTGAGTGTTTCCCCTCATGATTCCCCTTTGTGTTCTTCGTGTTCATCGTGGGTTTCCCTCCTCTTCGTGAAAGATCGGCCTAGAATGGGTTGACACCGCATCATATGGTATCATGAGCCTTGGTTCATCACGAATTTGGAGCCTCCCCGCCATTTTCTAGCCTTGTTTTGTTGTGTTCTTCCCCAAATTCGAAAAATTCCCCACCAAAAATAGCCCCAATTTTTTTTGTGATCTATTAGTTTGATGATGTTTTGTTGATTTTGATCCATGGATTGGCTTGGTTTCAAGTGGATCTAGCATCTCCCCAAGTTTCACCACTTTCCATCCACGAAATCCATCCAATTTTGCCTCCCAAATCTTCCATTTCCACCCCAAACTCGCCCTGATCCCGATCTACGAATTTTCCCGACACCAGCGGTACTACCGGCCTCCCAAGCGGTGCTTCCGCTAAGCACCACAAGCGGTACTACCGGCCTCCCAAGTGGTCCTACCGCACGTCCCAGTATAAGCCTTGGCTGATTGACAGTTTTTTCCATAACTAATTTATCTAGACTCGGATTTTGACGTTATTTAGCTTGTTTTGAAGCTATTGACATCCCCCATACGACAAAAATACTACCATCATCATTTGACGCCACCAAATTTTGGGAAATTTGGCAAGTTTGCCTAGGCCTTCCACCATATCATCCGCATAGCGACCATAGCCTTCCGCAACCTTACCCTTTTTATTCCCCGTAGCATTTGTGGTTGCTTGAGTAGTTATTTGAGTCTCCTAAGGTGTTTAGGCTACCTAGGAACAATTGCTTCTTCATCAACTACCACCACCACTTTCGCATACCCATTGCCCACTATACATTTCCGCCAACCCAAGCTAACCCAATTTTGTTGAGCTTGTTTGAGTTGTGGCTTGTGTATCCTAAGGTGTTTCCGCTACATAGGGACCTTGACTTAAACTCGGACACCGTGTATAGCCCATCATACCCTTCCGCCACCATAACCCATTTTGACCGGGTTTCCACCAACAATTCCGCAACCACCACCGCATTTCCGCTACCACCATTTGACATTTGTCCTTGAGATTTTGAGTTGTGGTTTTTTCATTTCCTAAGGTGTTTTGGCTAATTAGGAACGGGTTGACATCGACAACACCGCCTCTCATCATCATCATCATCGTACGGTAACCAGGACGACACCATTGTATAGTCCCCTTGCAATTGCATTGTTAACCCCTTGCCCATTTTGCATCACTTGCCTATCGAGACTAGCCTTTGAGTATTGCCGGCAACATTACTTGTGCACATTAGTGATCATCGATCTACACCATCCATTGCATATATACCATATTATACTGGTGTCATCACATCATCTCGTGTGCTACAAGATTGTTCCCTCATATATACAATTTCTATCTTGGTTTGTGCATTTCGCAAATTGGCTATACAAAAAATAAAGAATAAGCGTTTAAGCAAAAAGAGAAAAACAAAGAGCTTATAAGCAAGAGCCATAGCATCGCATCACAATATATCACATGGTATCATATCCGATCATCTTAAATCATCTTGTGCTACAAGCACCCGAACACCATACATAGATAGCATACTTGGGGTAGAAAGTCAATACATTTTGCATATAATAGGTTGTGCGCAAGTGTCGTATCCGCCTATAGAGCAATCATGCTAGCGTCTCTCTTGAGTTGTGCAACACGAGCGTTTTCTGTGGATTCCACATTTTGTGCTCATTCCTTGGTTGCGCGACCCCATTTATCTATCTGTGTGTGTGTTTCCGTTTGCCACCCATATTGCTATTGGTCTACTTCTTTCATTTGCGAATTTGTGAATCTCTTTCAACATTATTGACTCTTTCGAACATTTTGCATCAAATTCTTGTGCCACTATCCTCACCGAGCTACTCCATAAGATTTAATTGATAGGTGTGAGTGAACAAGTGTGGTACCAATTCCACTATTCTTTCATTTCACATTGAGTGAAACGGGATACATCCTCAACATTGGAAAAAGGTAACTTTGTTTTGTTTATCTCATCTCCTACTCAACTTTCCTCGAGTCTTGTGATGGATAGGCAAAGCATTTTATCTTCGGTCTACACCAACAACAACAAGTTCGATGCCATGACAAACCACTTGTGAGCCAACATGGATTCTCAAATGGAGGAGCTCAAAGCCCTCATCAAGAACCGCACGAGGTCTCCCTCGTCTTTGAGAAGATGCTCAAGTGCACATCCTTCCGAGCTACCATCTCCGGCAAGATCCCACCAGCATCGACACCATCAATGACAAGAACGTGAAGGTCACGAGCTCAACACCAACAACCTCTCAACGACTTCACCGTACACCTTGGCATCTTCGCCAAGTGACTTCAAGGCATCTTCGCCTTTGGATATGCCGCATCTTCACCCACAAGCACCTCAAGATTATGCTCAAGAGAAGCTTCCCAAGCTCAAGTCCGTGACTTCCATGATCTACTACGACCTCGACAACGACCACGCGATTCCTTTATATGGGACTCAAGACCCCAAGGAGTATCTCGCGTGGGAGCGCAAGATGGACGACTACCTCAAGCTACATCAAGTTCCCTACGAAGATCAAGTGAAGTGTGCCACAAGAAACTTCCATGACAATGCGTCAACATGGTGGCGTCACACACCTTCGACGAGCTTCAACGTGAATTAGCCCAAGACGAAGAAAGCTATGCGGCGAGAGTTTGTGTCTCCAACCTACACGGAACAACTTCTACGCCAATTGGAGAACACTATACAAGGATACAAGTCCATCGACTAGTACTTCAAGGAGATGAAGATGGCCTTGCAACGAGCCGGCGTGGACGACCCCATTTCGATGAAGCTCCACTTCATGATGGGATTGCACAACAACATATACAAGACTATCTTCCTCGAGAACTACAAGTCCCTCGACGACAACTACATTGGTGCTCTCAAGGCGGAACAAGACCTCGTGAAGGCCAAGGCTTCTCCACCGCAAGCACACTTCTCGAAGACCAAGCTCCAAGATGGAGCGCATGAGGCTAGTACCACCATGATGTCGAAGCCCAACGAGCTCCAAGACGACGCTCCCACGTTCGACTTCACCACCATCCCTCTTTGTGGCATTGATGATGACGAGTCTACTTCGACTCTTTTTCAAGACGGTGCGGTGACGACTATGACTACGGATCCATTCGGGGACCATGCTTTGAAGGCAACCGACATGGTGACGAGCAAGGATGATGCTTCCATCCTTGGAGGAGAGAGTGATGATGTGCCATATTCGGCGTTCATCCACGGTGACGATGACGAGATTGTTGAGCATGGGATTTTCCCTTTGACCACGACGACGTATGATGACTTGAGTGACTTGTGCCACCATATTGAGAGTAAGAGCGAGTTCACCACTAGCCCCATATATGATGAGCTGCCCCAATTCCCATGTGAGGAGATCCACAACCCCACCACTTGAGTGAGATGAGTGACTCCACCATATGCGACATTGAGTGCACCTACCTTGAGGGAGTGAGTGAGCCACCACATAGAGAGAGTGAGATAGTTGATAGGTCATGTGAGGCCACCTTCAACACAAATGACTTGACCTTTACCTCTATTGTGTCTTCACATTTGGTGCTAGGCCCCATATATGATGACCCGCCGATCCTCCACAACTTCGTCCTTCCTATGGACAAGACGATGGCCATGGTGGAATATGATGCAACTCCACATGGTTCCATCAAGATGAATATGATGACCACCATTTGGTATTCCCCACCTCACCTACACCACATGAGTGGAACGAGAAAGGTAACAAAGGTGAAGGTGATGCTCTCGTCCCACTAGTGGACTATGTTGACATTGATTGCTTGCATGATATTGATCCACCTATTTCCATGCTTCATTATAATAGGATTTCCCCATGCGATGATTTACCCATTTATGACGAGTTTGATGATTTTCATGTGGAGTCTAGTAGTTGTGATGCCATGTTGCATAGGATTTCATGTGATAATTCTCTTGGTCACATCATGTTTGATAATGCGCTTGACTTGTCATATGCTATGCATGAGATGAATCATATGTCATATTTGCAATCTCTTCGTAGTAACTATGCGCATGCCATTAAAGTAAACCCAAACTGTACTTATGGCATAGATGACAAGCCCATGGCTATTGGCATTTGTTTTTCTTGTGATGATATTGACATGCTTCCTTTGCATCATATCCATCATATGCCATGCCATGATTACCTAGCTTCGGACATGCATTGCTTTGGATGTTGTTCCACTTCTCCACATTATGCTTCTGATATTGCTCATGAGGAGACCCCCATAGTTTCTTCATTCATTTTAGGAGACTTTGATCCATCCCATCCATTGAAAGATTCCCATGCTTGTGTGCACAATATGCTCCCCATGAATGAACTTGCTATAGATGTGCCATATAATTGTATGCTCAATTTGCATCCACATCATGCTATACACAATAACTATTCATTCATGATAGATGACACGTTCATATACCATGCATCAAATTTCTTTGAGTGATGCTTATCTTGTGCTAACTCACACATGCACATACACCTCATGATGGATGATGTGTACATTTACCACGCGCACAATTTCTTTGGTTTGTGTCTCTTTTGTGTAGGTACCCATCCATACTCGTCAACTTCACAAACGCACGAGTTGACGAAAAGAGCTCTAGAGAGCAAGGATGACTTGGGATATCGTGGATTGACTTTCCCACCGCTCCTTTTGTGCAAACATTTCACGCATTCCTTCTACATGGCACTCACATGGTTATGGGTTATTGTCCATTATATCTCTTATGCCCAACTTGCCATGTTCACTTTGCATGATATGCTCATTCCTATGCCTTTAACATTTGTGACCCATGCTTTGCAATTCACATGATCCATGATTCGATTACTTGTATGTGTATTTGCAAGCTTGGTGGAGATTTCTCTTGTTATTGCAATGTTTGCTTTGTGCCCAATGCTTACAATGATACTTTGGTCATGATTCACTTTTGTTCTTGTGATATGTCATGTGCATTGCCTATGCATACTATTTGCTCACATGACATGATTACAATATTTTCCTCTAGTGTGTTGCATCTTCGCGCCACTAGCTTGCACGACATGATTACCATGTTTGCTTTGTGTAGTGCATCAACCATGATTCATACATGCTCATTTCATGCGGTTGATATCCACTATTGCCATGCTTTGCGCATGATTGCTAGTCCATGTTGTCATATGTCTCCATATGTTGCCTCTCGCATGCTAAATGATTTGCCATGTATTAAGTGCAACAATACCTTCCGTCTTGCAAAAGAGATTGCCCCCATAGCATTCTCACGTATATTTGGAGATTTTGACATAATTCTTTTGAACATGCTTGTGTTACCTCTTTGCACCATATGCCTAGTGCCATGAGTATAGCCATTGTAGCATCATATTATTCATGCACTTTTGCTTCTAATGGTTATGTGCAAGAGAAGAGAACCATCAAGATGGATGATGTGTTTATCTACCATGCGCATAAGTTCTTCCTTTTGTTATGTGCATGTGAATGATACTTGGACTTCGTGTCGACTTCCACTTCATGTGAGTTAACCATTCGAGCTCTTGAGAGTGAACCACCTTCTACCACGACGCTTCAACATCGCACTTGCTTGTGCTTCGGCATTGTGAAGAATGCACAAGGACATGCTTTCAAGGTGATATCCTTCTCTTTCGAGAACCCAAAAACCATCAGCATGAATATTGTGGATCATACTACATGTGTTGCTCGCACCATGAGACTTATTTGTCATTTTGGACCCCTTGATCGTGCACATGTTAGTGATATTGTTTTCATTCATAATAGCCACATTGCCATGCGTCATGTTATATATGCCTTGTGTGTTGCATCCAATTCTTGGATTACTTGTCCCTATCATATGCTTGGTTGCAACAATGTCATCTTTTCACATATGCCATGTCCCATTGCTTTTCACATGATTAACTTGATTGCCTCACACATGTTGAACAATTGCTCTTTCTATTATGTTGAGTGCCACACTATTTTCACTACACCCTATGCATCTTATGCTTGGATTGTCTTACACTTGACCCATGTGTTTAGACACTTCATTTTACTTGGTGTTGTGAATGACTCTTACGCCTACCATAGACCTTTCATTGAGTGCTTTATGCATGCTTGCTATGACCATGAGGTAGATGCTTATTCTCTTGTCACACATATTTGCATCACTACCTCCCAATTGCATACTTGGCCCCATGATATCTTTTCTTCCGCTCAATTGATGTGCTTACATGCTATGCCACAACCCTTTGTCACACCCTATGTTATGCTTGATGACAAAACTTGTTGGGTGAATTACCTCTTGAATGCTTGGTTTTGCACTAACGCTAACCACATTGGTTTTTCCAAGTGTTCGTTGTCCTTGCTCCTTTTGAAGGAATCACTAGACTGTGCGACATTGGAGAGTTCCCATGCCGAGCTTCAAGATGACGAGTACTTGGAAATCGTCCACTTCTACACGGCGACGCCATCTCTTCCCCATGGTGATTTGGTTTTCGATCCGAGGTCAGTTCTTTGCCAAGGGGGAGGGGATGATGCGGAGCATCCTACGGACATCACCATGTCAAGAGTCTGTTTTTCAAGTGACACGTGTGACATCTACTTCACATACACAAAGGTGAATTATCTCGTTTACACGTGCAAGCACCAAGGAACGACTACACCATCCGCGAGGGAAGCGTGGAAGAGAAGACGGAAGAAAGGAGAAGAAGACGGACAAGTCTGCCCGGATGATTCGGACGTCCACCCGGATGATCCGGCTAATGGACCTCAAGGCACCCGAAGGCTCACGACGAAGCCGGATCATCCGGACCTCGACGCCTGGATCATCCGGGACCCCGTCTGGATCGTCCGGCCTTGCCTGCATGCATGTATCCGGGCCGAGGCCCATGTACCTATTTTGCTCCTCACTTACCCCTTCATGGTCCTAGACTATATATACTCCTCCCCCTCCACCATTTTAGGGTGAGCAAATGTGATAGCTCATTTTAGACTAGAGCTTTGCTCATCCATTACAATCTACTCCCCGAGAGAGACCGCGACCCCTCTACGGGGAAGATCCGCCTTGGATTCAAGACCCCTCACGGGAAGATCCTTCGCGGATTCAAGACCTCCTCTTGGAGATGAACTCTACCTTGTATCTTCCCTTTGTTGTTCATTTACCTTGTGATCTTTTGTATTTGATTGTCTAGTGGATGTGTGATTGGACTTGTTCTTGAGTGTTTCCCTCGTGATTCCCCTTTTTGTTATTCGTGTTCATCATGGGTTTCCCTCCTCTTAGTGAAAGATCGGCCTAGAACGGGTTGACCCCGCTAAGGGAGTCCTGGATCGGGGGGTCCTCATGTGGCCGGACAAACTCCTGGTGGGCCGGATTGGTGGGCCATGAAGATTACTATAGAAGATCATCTCTCGTATCCGGATAGGACTCCTGGATTTCTGTAATGGCAAGTTTAGGCTCGGGTGTAGATTTTCATTCCTCTGCAAGATGATATGTACAAACCCTAGGCCCCTCCGGTGTGTATATAAACTGGAGGGTTTATTCCGTAGAGGCTAATAGAAAATCTTTCAATCCTCATAGGCTAAAACTTAGGGTTTTAGCCTTTACAATCTCGAGGTAGATCAACTCTTGTACACATATTCATCCATATTAATATAGCAGGAAGTAGGGTTTTACCTCGATCGAGAGGGCCTGAACCTGGATAAACATCGTGTCCCCTGCCTCCTGTTAACATCAATCCTCAGACACATTGTTCGGGACCCCCTACCCGAGATCCGTCGGGTTTGACATCGACATTGGTGCTTTCATTGAGAGTTCCACTATGTCGTCTACGGAAGGTTTGATGGATCACATCGTCAACTGCAACGGCAGCGTAGAGGGGATTTTTCCTCCCGGCCAATTCTTCGTGTTCGGCTGCTTCGCGCTTCTGGCCAACACTGAAGGCCACCTTGAGCAGATCGAGAGCTACGCCCCTGGCTGTCATGTCAGATTCGGTAGCATGAACTACATTGCCGAAGTCCGCCGAGACTTGATCTTTGGCGGATTCGAGCCGGCGGCAACCCCTCTCTGCCACCACGATGATCCTGACTTAGCTCTGTCGTCGGATCAGGAAATAGCACCTACAACAATTCTGGCCCTAGATCTAGAACGCATCGCGCCACCCGAAGATGGGAAGCTCAATCCCACCATGGGAGCCACAGACTCTACGGTGATGGAGCCACACATGGACCCAACTGATGGGGTGTGTGTTACTGGAACCCCGGACTTAGCTCTGGTATCTGATTCCGAACTACGCGTAACTGCGCCCCTCAAATCTAATCAGGCGCCTATCGCCGAATTCTGTGCTGCTGATATTTTCCAGCACTCACCACTTGGCGACATGTTAAGGTCGTTGAGATCACTTTCCTTGGACAAGAACACACAGCCGCACTATATCCGGTTTGAACTGGAGGCTGATGGACAGCCACGCTATACCCAGGGGGATGAAGAATTTCGTTCCCCACCCACCACCCACTTGGTAGCCACGGTTGAAGATCTAACCGAAGACTTCGACGGGATGGACCTCAAAGCTGAAGCAGATATAGATCAAAGCAGGCCCATAACAGGGCGGTGGAAAGCTACGTCTTCATACGACATGTATATGGTGGACACACCCAACGAGGCAGAAGGAAATGGTGAAAACAATCCGGTAGAGGATAAACCTGCCGAAGAACCCCCCAAGCGTCGGCATCCAAAACACCGAGCAAAATCTTGTAAAGGAAAAGACAGCAACACCGTAACTAATGACGATGATATTCCGGAACAAGCCGAAGACCCCGCAGACCCAGCGTTAGAGCGGGAGGAGCGAGAGGACGGCGAACAGAGTCCGAAGCTGCAGTCCGATGACAGCTATGCCGAAGACGGTGACTATGAACCGATCACTAAAGAAGAGGTTAGCCTGGCTGACGACGAATATACCATCCCAGAAGAACCCTCTGAACAAAAGCGCTTCCATCGGCGGCTTATAGCCACCGCACGAAGCTTAAAAAAGCAACAGAGACAGCTACGAGCTGCACAAGACACGCTCAATGATAGATGGAATGAGGTTCTAGACGCCGAATAGAAACATGGGAAGCGTGGAAGAGAAGACGGAAGCTGCTGCCTGAATTTGACGATGAGGCTATTGCGCCCGTCCCACCAAAACATAACACCGCCGACAAGCCGGACCGACCACCTCGCGGACGGGATAGAGTCGCTAGCAATGGCGTAAACAAGCCACCACCCCATAAAGGAAATGAGGATGCAGCCCAAGTCCGAAAGCATGATCTGCGTGAGGACCTAAACAAAAAAGCTAGCAAGACCATGTCTATATTCGGACCCATAGATCGAGCTCCCGCATGGGACGGCGGCTATCAAGCCAATCGCGTCGGTGATATACCAGTTCGGGGTCAATACCGAACACCACAACCAACAGACACATGCCACGATATAGCAAGATACAGAGGAGCTTCACACCCTCTATGCTTTACCGATGAGGTACTGGGTCATGATTTCCCGGAATGGTTTAAACCCATAAACATCAAGGCGTACGATGGAACGACGGATCCTGCCGTCTGGATAGAAGATTTTATTCTTCACATTCACATGGCTCGAGGACATGATCTCCACGCCATCAAACATTTACCCCTAAAGCTGAAAGGACCAGCTCGGCACTGGCTAAACATTCTCCCTGAAAACTCCATTGGGAGTTGGGAAGAACTTGAGGACACTTTTCGGGCCAATTTTCAAGGGACTTATGTCTGGCCCCCGAACGCTGACGATTTTAGTCACATCATACAATAACCTGGGGAGTCAGCCCACAAGCTTCGGAATTGGTTTCTCACTAAAAAGAACCAGATCGTCGACTGTCCGGACGCCGAAGCCTTAGCGGCATTCAAGCATATTATCCGGGACGAGTGGCTAGCTAGACACCTTGGACAGGAAAATCCGAGGACAATGGCAGCCCTAACTACACTCATGACTCACTTTTGCGCGGGTGAGGATAGCTAGTTAGCTCGTAGCAGCACCAGCGACCCTGGAACATATGAAGTCAGGGACAACAATGGAAAGCCACGGCGCAATAAAAACAAGCATCGAAACAGTCCTGGAAGCCCAGATGATACAGCGGTAAACGCAGGATCCAGTGGCTCCAGACCAGGTCAATGGAAGAAGCCATTTAAAGGCAACAAAGACGATCCATCGAGTTTGGACGAAATATTAGACAGGCCCTGCCAAATCCATGGCACCCCAGAAAAACCTGCCAATCACACCAACCGTAACTGTTGGGTTTTCAAGAAGGCCGGCAAGCTAAACGCTGTACACAAGGGTAAGGAGCCTCAGAACGAAGATGAGGATGAACCTCGCCAGCCGAATATAGGGGGACAGGAGAAATTTCCACCGGAGGTCAAAACAGTGAACATGATATATGCCACTCATATCCCAAAGAGGGAGCGCAAACACGCACTCCGAGACGTCTATGCCGTTGAGCCTGTCGCCCCAAAATTCAACCCATGGTCAGCCTGTCCGATCACTTTCGATCGCAGGGATCATCCGACTAGTATTCGGCACGGGGGTACGGCTGCCCTAGTACTCGACCCAATAATAGATGGATACCATCTAACCCGAGTCCTTATGTACGGCGGTAGTAGTCTCAATCCGATATATCAGGACACTGTCCGCAATATGGGGATCGACCCATCAAGAATCAAGCCAAGCAGCACGACCTTTAAAGGAGTGATACCGGGCGTTGAAGCTCGCTGCACGGGCTCCTTAACATTGGAGGTTGTATTTGGTTCTCCCGACAACTTTTTGAAGCGAAGAACTGGTCTTCTACATAGCTCCATTCTAAAGTGGCTATCACGCCCTACTCGGAAGAACGGCCTTCGCCCGCTTTTAATGCAGTCCTGCATTATGCCTATTTAAAGCTCAAGATGCCTAGACCACGCGGCGTTATCACGGTCAATGGGAATATGGAGCGCTCTCTCCGTACGGAGGAAGATACCGCGGCCTTAGCAGCCAAAGTACAATGTGGCCTATTCAAGCCAGATAATGTATCAATAGCGGACACAGCTAAACGTGTCCGGCACACGCCTCAGTGCGACAGCTCAGATGAACCTGAGCAAGATTGACGGCTATGCCCCCGTCGACTGCCCCACAAGGTGATAGCATATGTGCCTCAAGTACATAATTATGCCCTAAAAATTCCTTGGGCGCCGACGAGGGGCACCCGCATACATTCCATAGTTCGGCTAGACCCTATTCGGACTTTAAACTTATCTTCTCTTGGTTCATTAAAATGAACCAGACTTACTTTGCCACACTAGATTGACTTCTTCGTTTCCAGGTTTTATTTCTTTTTTCTACAGATGGCCATCATACTCATACCTTCAAGGACACATCAGATAGGAGAAAACGGCGCAGACGTGCAGCAGGGACCCGCACTAAGGTTTCTTTTTAGATTAAGACCCTGTGTAAACCTTTTCTCTCTTACTTGTTATATACCTTTTTGGCATATAAAATGTCCAAAAAAGTCGTCGGCATTATCTGTAAAGTTTGTGGCTCGCCGTACTATAGAGGGATATTAATACAACAATTTTACTCATATCATATCTAGAGTTTTATTCACTCACCAAGGAATGTTCTCTTCTCGCATCAGATTGCCATATGTGCCTTGTCAATAAAGGTTCATCATTAGCGGTTGTCTTCAGCCCTGATATATGTTGAAAAGACCAAACACCTATAGGGAGTGTTCGGCGTCTTGGATGTTATATGCATCAGTTTCGAATCATGTCTTTGGTCAATAGTTGGGTTACCCAGCTCCTGTGCTTACCCCTACGTTCCTGATTGTTCGGCTAGGGTGTAAAGGGAGAACTACTGCGATAGTACTTCTAGCTAGTCCGGTCAAGTACCTTAGTAGAGAAAGCCGAAAATTCACTATCGTGATAAGCGAGAACCTGTTTTGCAATCCGGTGACTTAGTTTTACACCACGATAGATAGAGGTCTACCACCTGTTATACGAAGGGTTGATTTTTCGCCCAGCCAAGTGCAATTGGATACTTCATCCGCACTAGGGGCTAGTACCTAGCCCCACTTATCAAACTCCTACGACTAAGTGACACGAATAACGCCGCATAGTCTGATTGCCTGGTTCGCTCCGCATACACCTCCTATGTGGACCAAGAAGTTGGATAAAGTGTGTATTTGCATATGACCGAACACCCCAGTACTATGTACCTGGGGGCTGAAGCAGACGACTGGAAACTTTCAGATTTGGATAAGCAGTCACACAGGAGGTAAAAAAAGACGCTGATATTATAAATAGCGCAAAAGTTATATACACTGGATTCATAAGCATAGTCTTTACATCCGGATACAATTAATCGAAAACAACATCCTTCTAACACTGTCCTTCTACAACGCGGGCGCCGTCGATGATGTCCTCGAAGTACTTCTGCAGCTTGCGGTTCTCCTTGCCTGCGGGCGGGCCGGCAGTTGCTATATGCACTGCGTTCATCTTCGCCCAGTGCACTTTGACGCGCGCGAAGGCCATCCGAGCCCCTTCTATGCAAGCCGACCGCGTTAATGCGTCGACTCGCGGACTCACCTCGACGAGCCGCTTCACCAACCCGAAGTAACTACTTGGGATTGGCTCAGCGGGCCATAGTCGGACTATCATGTCCTTCATGGCCGAACTCGCTATGTTGTGCAGCTCGACCAGCTGCTTCATCTGGTCGTTGAGGGGCATCGGATGTTTTGGCGCCTCGAATTGCGACCAAAACAGCTTCTCCGTGTTGTTCCCCTCCAGGGCACGGAAATATTGGGCGGCGTCTGCGCTGCTCCTTGGAAGATCAGCAAACATGCCTAAAGAACTCCACAATCATGTCAGCCCAATATACTTCTGCCCTTCGAAGATGACCTGTAAGAGAAATATCTTACCAGATGCTATCGGTCGTGTCTGCTCCATCTCTTGACGAGCACTACGCGCATCGCCTCGCGCGTCCTGGGCAGACTTTACTGCCGCAAACAGCTCGGTTGCCTGTTCCGAAGCCGTCTTCTACGATGCCTCACACATACAAATGGCATCTTGAAGGTCGACCTCGATTTCGGACACCCGAGACTTGTGCTTCTCACACTCCCCCTTTTCGGCCTCTAAATCAGCAGCCGCTTTATCAGTGGCCGCCTTGTTTTCCTTGGCATCCTCCTTGGCCCGGCAACGTCGCCCTTGAGGGCCTCGAGCTCAGCGGCGCCAATTGTGTAATACAGAATACAATGTTAGAGTTTGTACACATACTTAATAACTTAAGTCTTATTGACATTTAAATAAAAATCTGCATACCTTGCATTTCATCAAAATGCCAGTTGATGCGGTCGAGGTCCGCATTGGCCACCTCGAGCTTCCGATTTAGTTCGGCGACCTCTTCTCTCGCGCAGTCGCCGTAACTAAAGAAGCGTGCACGACAGTTCAGCTCTGTAAATATGCTACTCGATGGGTACTTCGTTCGATTCTTTTCAGAATCACACAAAGCATCAGGGGCTACTGGCTATATATGTGAACTTAAAACAAATAAAATTTCTTAAAAGCATTACACGGCTTACCTCAAAGCCTGTTAAAAGGCTGTTGAAGGCTTCATTTAGTCCGCCCTTGACGGAGTTCTTCTTCATCACCGCACCCATCACGGTGCGGTGTTCTTCAATGACGAGAGAAATTTGTAGTGCTCCCTCCATAGCATCCGGCGCCTCCGGATTCACTCCAGGCGCCGCCGTATCCTCCTCCGCTTTAGGAGTGGGATCTTCAAACCGCGGAGCCGCGCTAGGCTCCGAGACGGTGTTCGGTGGGACCCCGGACTGTGCGGGCCCCACATCTTCAGTCTCCATGGGGTCCGTTTCCCCATGGTCAGTGGCCGCCGAGGTATTACCCTCGGCCGCCCTGTCTCCTGCCCCGCCCTCATCTCCTTGGGCGGAGAGAACCCGCTGGGACAACACTTCAGTGTCCCCGCCGATTACAGGCGATCAAGCCCGGACTGGCGGGTCACTCTCCATCTCCCCAGGCGCCAGAGAGTTCCCCTTCGATGATGGAACATCAGGGTTTACACCGGGAGGGCTGTAGGTCAGCAGGAGAAGAATACTAAGTAGGTATCATAAATACTAAATAAACAAAGGTGAAATAGCCAATCCGGAAAAACTTACGATTAAGGCAGGGGTTTTACCCTGGGCTTGACCACAAAGCTATGTTCGGATGAATCCGAACTATCTCCGAGCTTCAGCTTCCTCTTCCTCCAGGGCGCGGCTGTGCTCGTGTCAGCGACGGCCCCCCTCTTCATCCGCCTGCCTTGTGCGGGAGGTACTTCTTCTTCCTCCTCTTCCTCCTCATCATCTTCCTATGCCTCGTCGGAGGAAAAAATATGGAGGTCCTCGGGCTGCTTGCCCGCAGGACGGGGGCTGTTTCCAGCCCCCTTTCCCTTTGTCTTTTTGGGCTTCTTGGTCGGCGCCTTGTACGGCGCCGGAACCAGCATTGCCGCCAATAGAGGCAATGTTGGGTCTTCGGGCAGAGGTGCCGGACACTTGATCTGGGTTGCCTTCTTCGTCCAAGCATGTATATCACATAAAAATTCCAACTCCTATTATCATTAAGTAATAGGAAAGGACAAGTGTTCGGCAGAGATCATTATTATCTCGGTGCCGGAAACTTCGGTATTGAAGCCCGCATCCTCGTTCTCTTCGGGCCATTCCTACTGGCTCTTGAAGAGGTGCTTCCAGATCTCTTTGTGCATGGAGCCGAAGAGATGCTTTAGCGGCTTGTCTCCTGTCGGATCGAACTCCCATAGGGAGGAATCCCGGCTTTGGCAAGGGAGAACGAGCTGGGTCAGCATCACTTGGACCACGGAGGAGAGCAGGTGCCCCTTGGAGATCACACTGGACTCACAGCCCACGAGAGTCGTCACCTCAGTGGGTGACCCCCAGTCCAGACCCTTTTTGGTCCAAGAGGTTAGCCTCTCTGGGGGTTCGGATGTGAAAACAGGCTCCACCGTCCAGTTGGTGTCATGGGGCTCAGTGATATAGAACCACTCCTGCTGCCAGACTTTGTTCGTCTCCACGAATGAGCCCTTGGGCCAAGTTGCGTTCGGGAGCTTACTAATCATAGCGCCCCCGCACTCTGCGTGTTCCCCGTTCACCACCTTTGGCTTCACGTTGAAGGTCTTAAGCCACAGGCCAAAGTGTGGGGGGACGTGGAGAAAGCTTCACACATCACTATGAAAGCGAATATGTGAAGGATTGAGTTCGGAGCTAGATCGTGGAAATCAAGCCCGTAGAAAAACAAAAGACCCCGAATGAACGGGTGGAGTGGGAACCCTAGTCCCCTAACAAAATGAGAGGTGAATACTACCCTCTCGCCCGCCTTTGGGACGGGAGTCACCTGGCCCCTAGGGGGGACTCGGTGTGCGATGTCGCCGACGAGATACCCCGCACTCCGTAGGTCCTTCACGGTCTTTTCGGTGACTGTGGATGCCTCCCACTTGCCTCTAGCATCGGATCCAGCCATTGCTGGGAGGGAAAACTTTGTTTTTGCCACTCTAGCTTTTGCCAATTTTGCTTATGCCACTCTAGAATTTGACATCTCACTTTTGCCACTCTGAGCTTTTGACAATATATCACAAATGCCATTCCATGGCAAAAACGATAATTTTCCATTTCACTTTTGCCACTCTTAGCTTTTGACAATGTATCACAATTGCCACTCTGAAAATTTTGCTTTTGACACGGAATGGCAAAAGTGATATATTATCAGAAGCTAAGAATGGTAAAAATGAAATGTCAAATTTTAGAGTGGCGTAAGCAAAGTGGGCAAAAACTAGAGTGGCAAAAACAAAGTTTTCCCCTGCTGGGAAGGGGAATAGTGGTCGAGGAACAAGAAGTTGTGGATGCAGGAGACTAGAGTACGGGGGCAAGGGATATTGGACAGCTCGAGCTTGAGCAAGGTGTGGGGCTGATGAAAGGGATTCGAGTCCTTTTATAATGCTATGAATACAGAGCGTCCCCCCACCTTAGCCAAAAAACTCGCCGGTTCCCAAAGCGGTCGTGCGTAATGCGCGGTGTGGGTGCTCACATCACAATGATGAAAATCCCACAATAAGCGGGCACTATCTCTATTATGATGGGACGTGTCAATGAAGATATGCCTCGAAACGCGAAACTAGGACCAAATAAAACGGTTCGATATGTTAGTGGGTTGGATGCGAGGCTTCACCAAAAAGTTGTTAGTAAAGACACATTATCCAGTTTCTTTAAAAGGCTTGCCTTCCAGGCCAAGGGTTGTACTAATCTTGCAGAGCCAAACACAATCCATCTATTTGCAGAAGATATATTCGGGAGGAGGAACCCGCCTTGCAATGCCGAAGACAATACGTGAGCCAAACTCATCGTCATCGAAGACAGGTTCAGGGGCTACTGAGGGAGTCCTGGATCGGGGGGTCCTCATGTGGCCGAAGAAACTCCTGGTGGGCCGGATTGGTGGGCCATGAAGATTACTATAAAAGAGCATCTCTCGTATCCGAATACAACTCCTGAATTCCTGTAATGACAAGTTTACCCTTGGGTGTAGATTTTCCTTCCTCTGCAAGATGATATGTACAAACCCTAGGCCCCTCCGGTGTGTATATAAACTGGAGGGTTTAGTCCATAGAGGCTAATAGAAAATCATTCAATCCTCGTAGGATGAAACTTAGGGTTTTAGCCTTTACGATCTCGAGGTAGATCAACTCTTGTACACATATTCATCCATATCAATATAGCAGGAAGTAGGGTTTTACCTCGATCGAGAGGGCCTGAACCTGGGTAAACATCGTGTCCCCTGCTTCCGGGTGGTGTGAGTTGTGAAAGTATTCTACATTTTTTCAAATGAAGACCAAACTCATAACTGAAATATTCGCCTCCACGATCAGATCGTAGAAACTTTATTTTCTTATTACGATGATTCTCTACTTCACTTTGAAATTCTTTGAACTTTTCAAATGTTTCATACTTGTGTTTCATCAAGTAGATACCTATATCTGCTCAAATCATCAGTGAAGGTCAGAAAATAACGATACCCGACGCGAGCCTCAAAACTCATCGTTCCACATACATCAGTATGTATGATTTCCAACAAATCAGTTGCTCGCTCCATTGTTCCGGAGAACGGAGTCTTACTCATCTTGCCCATGAGGCATGGTTCTCAAGCACCAAGTGATTCATAATCAAGTGATTCCAAAAGTCCATCAGTATGGAGTTTCTTCATGCGCTTTACACCAACATGACCTAAATGGCAGTGCCACAACTAAGTTGCACTATCATTATCAACCTTGCATCTTTTGGCTTCAATATTATGAATATGAGTATCACTACGATCGAGATCTAACAAGAATAGACCACTCTTCAAGGGTGCATGACCACAAAAGATATTGCTCATATAAATAGAACAAACATTATTCTCTGATTTAAATGAATAACCGTCTCGCAACAAACAAGATCCAGATATAATGTTCATGCTCAACGCTGGCACCAAATAACAATTATTTAGTTCTAAAACTAATCCCGATGGTAGATGTAGAGGTAGCGTGCCGACGGCGATCACATTGACTTTGGAACCTTTTCACACGCACATCATCTCCTCGTCCTTAGCTAATCTTCGTTTAGTCTCTAGCCCCTGTTTCGAGTTACAGATATTAGAAACCGAACTAGTATCAAATACCCAGGTGCTACTACGAGCATTAGTAAGGTACACATCAATAACATGTATATCAAATATACCTTTGTTCACTTTGTTATCCTTCTTATCCGCCAAATACTTGGGGCAGTTCCGCTTCCAGTGTACATTCCCTTTGCAGTAGAAACACTCAGTTTCAGGCTTGGCTCCGGACTTGGGTTTCTTTGCGGGAGTAGCAACTGTCTTGCTATTCTTCTTGAAGTTCCCCTTCTTTCCCTTGCCCTATTTCTTGAAACTAGTGATCTTGTTAACCTTCAACACTTGATGCTCCTTTTTTTGATTTCTACCTCTGTAGCTTTGAGCATAGCGAAGAGCTCGGGAATTGTCTTCTGCATCCCTTGCATGTTATAGTTCATCACAAAGCCTTTATAGCTTGGTGGCAGTGATAACTCTATCAATAACACTATCTTCGTCAACTTTGCAACTAATTTGAGTCATATGATTGTAGTACCCAGACAATCTGAGCAAGTGTTCACTAATAGAACTTGATGCGGAGCATCCCGAGGTCATCCCCATGGACCCTCCTTCACCTCGTCAAGTGCCTCAAGGACCAATGACACGTGCTCGTGCTGAGCTCTCGGGACCGAGGTGACGTCGCTCCTAGCCCTACTTCCATACGAATCTTGCGAGACATGGTTGCTACCTCAGACGGATGTTCTTTGTGTGCTCAAGTGTGAAGAAGATCACATTGAAGATGGGCGTGAAGATGGACAAGCCCCCAAGTTCACGAACGAGGTTTTGCATCGAGAAGGGCAGAAGAAGGCTCCAGGCCCCGGACATCCGGCCCCCTGGCCCGGACATACGGCCCCTGGACAATCATCTACAGAAGACCACCAGCGGTCGAAGCTACAGGGCCCGGACATCCGGCCAGGCCCCGGACATCCGGCCTCGGGCCCGAAAATCCGGCGCCACTCTACAGAAGACACCCGAGACTCAACCCCTCCAGCCCGGACATCCGGCCCCCTGGCCCCGGACATCCGGCGCCCCGTGAAGCCCCGGACATCCGGCCCGTCGCCCGGACGTCTGGCCCCTGAATGCCTACGTGCATCCCTTTGGGCCGAGGCCCGTGTATCCCTTCGCTCCGTACACTATATATACTTTTTTTCCCCACATCGTTTAGGGTTAGCTTTTGGATAGCTCATTCATAGACCTTTGTGGTTCCTCTCCACGAGACCGCGGCCTCCTCGGAGAAGATCCACCTCGGATTCAAGGCCTCCACATCAGAGAAGATCCCAAGGGATACCCAAGAACTCCTCCGGGAGAAGGCTACCTTCGTACCCCCCGTTGTTGACTATGGACCGTGTATCGTGATGTGTATCATGGATCTAGCACTTGTGTGATCATATTTGTGTTGATTTGAGTGTTTCCCCTCGTGTTTTCCTCCGTTTCCTCCTGTATTCTCTGTGTTCATCGTGGGATATCCTCCATTCGTGAAAGATCTGCTGATTAGGGTTCCACCCTACATCATATTATGGTATCATGAGCATAGGTTGATCACGAATTTGGATCCCCACACCCTGTTTTCGAGCTTGTTTTTGTTGTGTTCTTCCCAAATTCGAAATTTCCCCACAAAAAGAGCCCCAAATTTTTTTTGTGATCTGTTGATTTGGCAAGATTTTGTTGATTTTATTCCATGGATTTGCTATGCCATGAGTGGATCTAGCTTTTCCTCCCCTTTTCCCCAATTTTTCTCCGTAAAATCCAACGAATTTTGGCCCCAAAGTCACCGTGTGCAAGGAGTTCATCACGGCCTCGGGCACCCCGGACATCCAGCACGTGCCTCGGACATCCGTCCTGGCCCGGACATCCGGCCTCCCGCAGCCACAAAACAACCATCCGCTCCACCTTGCACTTTCCCCCCGACATTTTTGTTCCGGTATCCCACCAAAAATTCCGCATACCACCACCACCTCCGCTACCACCATCGCTTAACCGCTACGATTGTTAACAAGTTTGTCTCCCTTTGCCTTGGATACTTGAGTTGTGGTTTCACTGTTTCCTTGGATGTTTAGGCTACCTTCGAACGGCAAGACTTCGACAACACCACTGCTCAACTTTGGCAAGGACGGTAACATCGACGACACTTTGTTCATTCTACCTTGCAATTGCATTGTCACCCTATGAACCATCTTTTGCGTAGCTTTCCCATTGAGACTAGCCATTTGAGTATTGCCGGGCCACGACACTTGTGCACATTAGTGATAGTCATAGATACTTCATACCATATCATCATATCTTCGTGTGACACAAGAGTGTCCCGCATACACAATAGCTACCTTGATCCGTGAAGCATGCATAAGTATCCAAAGAAAGAGCTCACAAGCTTTTAAGCAAACGAGCCAACCAAAGCAAAAGGACAATAGCATCATACGCCTTGCATCAAAAGAGATCATACGAGATAGCAATACATCATCTTGTGCCCAAGCATCGGCACATCATACACTCATAGCATACTTGTGATAGATAGTCATTACATTTTGCCTCTTATAGGTCGTACACAAGTGCGTATCCGCCTATTAAGCAATAGGTTAGCGTCTCTTTAGTGTTGTGCAACACGAGCATTTTCCGTGGTTTCAACATTTTCGCTCACCCTTGGTTGCACAACCACATTTATCTATCCGTGCGTGTGTTCTGTGTGCTACTTTGCTAGTGATCTACTTGTTGCATGAACAAATTGTGAACCATTTTCAACATCTTTGAGTCACTTTGACAATTGCATTGAATTTGTGCCACCATCCTAACCAAGCTCCTATCAAAGCTTTACTTGTGTAGGTGTGAGAATCGACACGAAGTGGTACCAATAGTGCTATTCCCGGGTTACATTATTGAGTGATCATCGATCCAATTTCAACTTCGGTTAAGGTACATTTGGTATTGTCTTCTCCTTTCTCCCACTTTCATACTTTCTTGTGATGATGGATAGGCCAAGTACATCTTCCAACCCGATCTTCGGCGATCCTCAAGAAGCGAACAACTACGTCACCAAACTACATCTCTTCGGTGTCCAACGAGCTCTACATCAAGAAACTGAAGCTATGCGCGAGTACATTGGTCAAGTCGCCGAGGACGCGTGCCAATTTGAAGCAAGAACAAAAGAGCAATTCGACATCATCAACACCAACATGTCTACTCAATTCAACGAGCTCCGGACATTGATAGTCAACCGACGCTCTTCTTCCACATCCTCTCAAAGACGAAGCCGCTCAAGTCGACATTCCGACTCCACGCAAGACTCAAGTACCCCCTACGTCCAACACTCTTCGTCAAACCGCACGTCAAGCTCCACATGACAACCAGCCGTCTCTTCATGACAAGAGTTCACAAGAGCTATTCGACGAGCAAGAAAGCCGACGTCGTCCAAACCAAGCTACACTTGAGCAAGCACAAGAACGGCAACGACTACGCCAACAACAACAAGAGCGAGCACGTCAATATCAAGAAGAACAAGACGCCGAAGCTAACCGCCAAGCACAACAATGTCGAGAAGCTCAAGCTATGGAGGCGCAACGGGCGTTACAAGATGCACATCGCAATGTGGCAGCCCGCACTCGACAAACTCGTCAAGAAGAGGATTTCCTTCGTGATGAGATGCAAGAGAGATACCACCAAGCAAGAATGCAACGAGAAGCTCCTCCTCAACAAGAACAACAAGCTCGACAAGCACACCATGATAATGGACATCTACTTCGACAAGAGCAACATGATATTGCCAACCACCAAAATCAAGACCGCCCTCCCAATAGGCAAGGAAACAATGAAGAGCATCGCTACGGCAAGCTAAAGTTCACCATGCCAAAGTTCTCCGGAAGCTTTGATCCCGAAGACTATCTCTCATGGGCATTGAAGGTTGACAAGATCTTTTGCCTTCACAACTTCGATGAAGAGAAGAAGATCGCAATGGCATCCCTTGAGTTCTCATTTGGTGGGAGCCAATCATCGAGAGACGAGAAGCAAAAGGCGAACCTCCTATCACCACTTGGGCTCAAATGAAGGAAGTCATGAGAGCACGCATTGTGCCTACACACTACAACCGTGACTTGTTCAAGAAGCTACAACTCCTCAAGCAAAGTACCAAGTCCGTTGAAGAGTACTACAAGGAGATGGAGATTGCCATGATAAGAGCCAACATCACGGAAGATGAAGAGCAAACAATGGCGAGATTCTTGAATGGACTCAACTATCCTATCAAGAAGATTGCGGACTTCCAACCATACAACAATCTCCTCGAGCTAGTACATCAAGCAACCAAAGTGGAGCGACAAGTTCAAGAGGACTACAAGTACTCCAAGTTCAACTCCAAGAACTTCGGCTCCTACAATCAAGCTTCAACGACTATGGCTACTCCTACTACCTCTACCAAGCCATCTACAAACTTTGGCGACAAGTAAAGCTACAATAATGCGACTACTTCGAGTCGTCCACCTTCTACCAACAACTTCAAGCCTAGAGCTTCATCATCTACAACTCCAACCGAAGACAACACCAAGACGAGCTCCATCAAATGCTTCAAGTGCCAAGGACGAGGCCACAAGTCATTTGAGTGCAAGACCGTTCGCACCATGATCATCAATGATGACGGATCTTATGACTCCATGAGCGATGATGAGATGGAAGCACTTGAGCATGTCGCTATGCATCGCCAAGTGAATGAAAAAGAATACCGTCAAGTGTTTTGCGACAATGACTCCAGCCCCAATCTTGTTGTATCCAAAGTCTTGACACTCCAACACCAACAAGATGACGACCAACGATGTCACATTTTCCATACGAAGGCCGGCATCAACGGACGCTCCGTCAAGGTTATCATCGATGGAGAAGTTGTCACAACTTGGCAAGCGAAGAGCTATGCGACAAGCTTCAATTGGTCAAGACGAAGCATCCTCACCCCTACAAGGTCCAGTGGCTCAACGACGCCGGAATTCTTTGAGTAGAGCACACCGTGCAAGTCTCTTTCAAGATAGGCGCCTACGAGGACACTCTCGAATGCGATGTGATCCCCATGTCCGTGTGCCACCTTATTCCTGGACGTCCATGGCAATATGATCGTGGAGTCACACACAATGGACGGACAAATCACTATAGCTTCAAGATGAAGGCAAGGAATTCGTGCTCCGACCAATGTCTCCAAGTCAAGTAGCCGCCGACAAGCTTTTACCTACCAACCATCGTGGAGAGAATGGTGAGAGAGTGAGCCACCAAAAAGAGAGTGAGAGCCACAAGCCAAATATGAGCGACTCCACGATGAGCGACAAGAAGCAACTAGTGCTATTTGCCACCAAAAGTGAGATGATAGAAGTGTGTGAGAACCCATCGACTGTCTTTCACCTTGTGCTTCGATGCAAAGGGGAAGCCAAACCTACTAACACCTCACCACCTCTACCTTTAGTGTTGTCTCAATTGTTGCAGGAATTCCCGGACGTCTTTCCCGATGAACTACCTCCGGGTCTACCTCCACTTCGAGGAATCGAACACCGCATCGACCTCATACCCAGCGCACCACTTCCAAACAAGGCTCCATACCACATCAACCCCGAGGAAACAAAGGAGATACAACGACAAGTGCAAAAACTCATCGACAAAGATCATGTACGTGAAAGCTTAAGCCCTTGTGCCGTTCCGGTTATTCTCGTGCCTAAGAAAGATGGAAGTTTTCGCATGTGCTCCGATTGTCGACCTATAAATGCTATCACCGTTAGATACCGTTATCCTATTCCACGCTTAGACGACATGCTTTATGAATTATGTGGTGCCACCATCTTTTCAAAAATTGATCTTAAAAGTGGTTACTACCAAATTCGCATTCAAGAGGGTGATGAGTGGAAAACGGCTTTCAAAACCAAGTTTGGGTTATATGAGTGGCTTGTTATGCCAATGGGTTTATCGGAAGCACCCGGTTCATTTATTCGTCTTATGCATTTTTGCCTACGACCATACATCGGTGTCTTCATAGTGGTTTACTTTGATGATATCCTCATTTTCAGCAAGACGCTAGAGGACCATGTGACATACATCTGTTTGGTTTTACAAACCCTTCGGAAAGAGCGCTTATATGCTAATATGGAGAAATGCACTTTTGGCGTTTACAAGGTCATCTTCCTAGGATTTGTCGTTTCTTCACAAGGTGTTCACGTCGATGAAACTAAAATTGAAGCAATTAAAACTTGGCCTCAACCAACGAATCTCATGCAAGTGCGTAGTTTCCTTGGTCTAGCCGGGTTCTACCGACGTTTTCTGAAGGACTTTAGCACTATTGCTATGCCTCTACACGCTTTGAGCAAGAAGAACGCACCCTTCATTTGAGGTCCTTCGCAAGACACCGCGTTCAATGAGCTAAAAAGCTTGCTTACACACCCACCACTTCTAGCCCTACCAAACTTTGATAAACCGTTTGAGATTCATTGTGACGCTAGTGGTACCGGCATAGGTGGCGTGCTAATGCAAGAAAATCGCCCAATTGCTTACTTTAGCGAGAAGCTATCCGGAGCGCAACTTAACTATCCCATCTATGATAAAGAGCTTTATGCCTTGGTGAGAGTTTTACGTGTTTGGGAACATTATCTTAGACCTCATGAATTCATTCTTCGTACGGACCATGACTCTCAAGTATCTCAAGGGTCAAACTAAGTTGAACAAGCGTCATGCTAAATGGAGTGAGTTCATTGAGTCTTTTCCTTATGTCATCAAATACATCAAGGGCAAAGAAACTGTTGTGGCGGACGCGCTTTCCCGCAAATGCATGCTTGTAACACAACTTGAGTTGAATGTGATTGGCTTTGAGCACATAAAAGATTTATATGAGCATGATCCTTTCTTTGCAAATGCTTATGCTAAGTGCTTGACTCACACTTCTTGGGAACGTTACTACCTAAAGGATGGATATCTTATGACAGCTAACAAACTTTGCATTCCCGAGTCTTCGCTTCGTTTGCTGCTTTTGCAGGAATCTCATGGGGGAGGACTCATGGGACACTTTGGACGAGACAAGACGTTTGCTACCCTCTCTAAGAACTATTTTTGGCCCAAGATGATCCGTGACGTCTCACGCTTCACCAACCGATGTTCTACATGACGCAAAGCTAAGTCCAAAGCTCATTCTCATGGTCTTTACATGCCTCTTCCTATTCCATACCATCCATGGGAAGACATAAGCATGGATTTTGTACTTGGATTGCCTAGGACTCAAAATGGCAAAGATTCCGTGCTAGTTGTCGTTGATAGATTCTCTAAAAATGGCTCATTTCATTCCTTGTAACAAGATAGACGGTGCTTCACATGTTGCAAATCTCTTTTGTAGGGAGGTCATTCGTCTACATGGCGTGCCCAAAACGATCGTGTCGGACCGGGACGTCAAGTTTTTGAGCTACTTCTGGAAAACCCTATGCGCTAATCTCAGAATCAAGCTACTATTCTCTTCGGCGTACCATCCACAAACGGACGGCCAAACGGAGGTGACGAACCGCACGCTTTCGACGCTTCTTCGCTTGTTGATCAAGAAGAACATCAAGGAATGGGAGCAATGCTTGCCCATCGCCGAGTACGCCTACAACCGCGCAAGACATTCGACCACCGGCAAGTCCCCCTTCGAGGTCGTCTACGGTTTCAACCCGTTGTCCCATTGGACATCCTACCTCTACCTCTCCAAGAGCGCACGAACATGGACGTCAGTGCACGAGCAAGCTACCTCAAGAAGGTGCATGAAGATACAAGAGCAATGATCGAGCGACAAGCACATCGTCTCGCCACCAAGCTCAACGTCAACAAGGCACCAATGGTGTTCCATCCGGGAGATCTTGTTTGGCTACATCTTCGCAAGGACCGTTTCCCACACGAGCGCAAGTCCAAACTACTACCTCGCGCCGACGGACCCTTCAAGGTGCTAGCACGCTACAACAACATTGCCTACAAGATCGACATTCCACGCGACAAGTACTCCGTGAGCGACACTTTCAACATCCAGGATCTATCTCCTTTCCATGGTGATGAAGATTTCGATCCGAGGTCGGATCTTTCCCAAGGGAGGGGAGATGATGCGGAGCATCCCGAGGTCATCCCCATGGACCCTCCTTCACCTCGTCAAGTGCCTCAAGGACCAATGACACGTGCTCGTGCTAGAGCTCTCGAGACCGAGGTGACGTCGCTCCTAGCCCTACTTCCATACGAATCTTGCGAGACATGGTTGCTACCTCAGACGGATGTGCTTTGTGTGCTCAGGTGTGAAGAAGACCACATTGAAGATGGGCGTGAAGATGGACAAGTCCCCAAGTTCACAGACGAGGTTTTGCATCGAGAAGGGCAGAAGAAGGCTCCAGGCCCCGGACATCCGCCCCCCTGGCCCGGACATCCGGCGCCTGGACAATCATCTATAGAAGGCCACCAGCGGTCGAAGCTACAGGGCCCGGACATCCGGCTAGGCAAGGCCCGGACCTCCGGCCTCGGGCCCGGAAATCCGGCGCCACTCTATAGAAGACACCCGAGACTCAACCCCTCCAGCCCGGACATCTGGCCCCCTCGCCCCGGACATCCGGCGCCCCGTGAAGCCCCGGACATCCGGCCCGTCGCCCGAACGTTTGGCCCCTGAATGCCTGCGCGCATCCCTTTGGGCCGAGGCCCGTGTATCCCTTCGCTCCGTTCACTATATATACTTCTTTCCCCACATCGTTTAGGGTTAGCTTTTGGATAGCTCATTCATAGACCTTTGTGGTTCCTCTCCACGAGACCGCGGCCTGTTCGGAGAAGATCCACCTCGGATTCAAGGCCTCCACATCGGAGAAAATCCCAAGGGATACCCAAGACCTCCTCCGGGAGAAGGCTACCTTCGTACCCCTCGTTGTTGACTATGGACCGTGTATCGTGATGTCGTGGATCTAGCACTTGTGTGATCCTATTTGTGTTGATTTGAGTGTTTCCCCTCGTGTTTTTCTCCGTTTCCTCCTTGTATTCTCTGTGTTCATCGTGGGATATCCTCCATTCGTGAAAGATCTGCTGATTAGGGTTCCACCCTACATTAGAACTGTTCTCCTCCATCTTGCAGCTCTAGAACTTATTGGAGACTTCATATCTCTCAATTCGGGAATTTGCTTGAAATATTAACTTCAACTCTTGGAACATATCATATGCTCCATGACGTTCAAAACGTCGTTGAAGTCCCGATTCTAAGCCGTAAAGCATGGCACACTGAACTATCGAGTAGTCATCAGAACGAGCTTGCCAGACGTTCATAACGTCCGGAGTTGCTCCTGTAGGAGGTATGTCACCTAGCGGTGCTTCCAGGACATAATTTTTCTGTGCAGCAATGAGGATAGTCCACAAGTTATGGACCCAGTCTGTGTAGTTGCTACCATAATCTTTCAACTTAGCTTTCTCTAGGAACGCATTAAAATTCAAGGGAACGGTAGCACGGGCCATTGATCTATAACAACCTAGATATGCAAAAACAATTAGGACTAAGTTCATGATAAATTAAAGTTCAATTAATCATATTACTAAAGAACTCCCACTTAGATAGACATCCCTCTAATCATCTAAATGATCACGTGATCCAAATCAACTAAACCATGTCCGATCATCACGTGAGATGGAGTAGTTTTCAATGGTTAACATCTTATGTTGATCATATCTACTATATGATTCACGCTCGACCTTTCGGTCTCCAGTGTTCCGAGGCCATGTACGTACATGCTAGGCTCGTCAAGATTAACCCGAGTATTCTGCACGTGCAAAACTTTGTTGTTGCAAGTTTTACGTGGCTGCTATAGGCTTAGCAAGAACCGTTCTTACCTACGCATACAAAAACCACAATGATTTTTCGTCAAGTATGTGATGTTTTAACCTTCACAAGGACTGGGAGTAGCCACACTCGATTCAACTAAATTTGGAGAAACTGACACCCGCCAGCCACCTATGTGCAAAGCACGTCGGTAGAACCAGTCTCGCGTAAGCGTACGCGTAATGTCGGTCCGGGCCGCTTCATCCAACAATACCGCCGAATCAAAGTATGACATGCTGGTAAGCAGTATGACTATTATCGCCCACAACTCATTCTATTCTACTCGTGCATATCATCTACACATAGACCTGACTCATGATGCCACTATTGGGGAACGTAGTATTTCAAAATTTTCCTACGATCACGCAAGATCTATCTACTAGAAGCATAGCAACGAGAGGGGAGAGTGTGTCTGCGTACCCTCATAGACCGAAAGCGAAAGCGTCTAGTGACGCGGTTGATGTAGTCGAACGTCTTCACGATCCAACCGATCCAAGCACCGAATGTATGGCACCTCCGCGTTCAGCACACGTTCAGCTCAATGACGTCCCACGAGCTCTTGATCTAGTTGAGCTTCATAGGAGAGTTTCTTCAGCACGACAGCGTGGCGACGGTGATGATGAAGCTACCGGCGCAGGGCTTCGCCTAAGCACTGCGACGATATGACCGAGGTGTGTAACTGTGGGAAGGGGCACCGCACACGGCTAAAATTAACTTGTGTGTCTATGGGGTGCCCCCTCCCCACGTATATAAAGGAGTGGAGGAGGGGAGGGGCCGGCCCTCTCTATGGCGCGCCCTAGGGGAGTCCTACTCCCACCGGGAGTAGGATTCCCCCCCTTCCCAAGTTGGAGTAGGAGAGGAAGGAAGGAGGAGAAGGAGATGAAGGAAAGGGGGGCCGGCCACCCTACCAATTCGGATTGGGCTAGTGGGGGGCGCGCCCCCACCTTGGCCGCCTCCTCCTCTTTTCCACTATGGCCCATTAAGGCCCATTAACTCCCCGGGAGGTTCCGGTAGCCCTCCGGTACTCCGGTAAATGCCCGAACTCATCCGGAACCATTCTGAAGTCCAAATATAGGCTTCCAATATATTGATATTTATGTCTCGGACATTCCAAGACTCATCGTCATGTCCGTGATCACATCCAGGACTCCGAACTACCTTCGGTGCATCAAAACACATAAACTCATAATACCGATCGTCATCAAACGTTAAGCGTGCGGACCCTACAGGTTCGAGAACTATGTGGACATGACAGAGACTCATCCCTGGTCAATAACCAATAGCGGAACATGTATACTCATATTGGTTCCTACATATTCTATGAAGATCTTTATCGGTCAAACCGCATAACAACATACGTTGTTCCCTTTGTCATCGGTATTTTACTTGACCGAGATTCGATCGTCGGTATCATCATACCTAGTCAATCTCGTTACCGGCAAGTCTCTTTACTCGTTCCGTAATACATCACCTTGTGACTAACTCATTAGTCATTCGCTTGGAAGTCTTATTGTGATGTGTATTACCGAGAGGGCCCAGAGATACCTCTCCGACACTCGGAGTGACAAATCCTATTCTTGATCTATGCCAACAACACAAATACCTTCGGAGACACATGAAGAGCATATTTATAATCACCCAGTTACATTGTGACATTTGATAGCACACAAGGTGTTCCTCCGGTATTCGGGAGTTGCATAATATCATAGTCATAGGAACATGTATAAGTCATGAAGAAAGCAATAGCAGTAAAACTAAACGATCAAGTTGCTAAGCTAACGGATGGGTCTTGTCCATCACATCATTATCCTAATGATGTGATCCTGTTGATCAAATGAAAACTCATGTTTATGGCTAGGAAACATAACCATCTTTGATCAATGAGCTAGTCTGGCAGAGGCATACTAGGGACACTCTGTTTTGTCTATGTATTCACACATGTACTAAGTTTCTGGTTAATACAATTCTAGCATGAATAATAAACATTTATCATGGTATAAGGAAATACAAATAACAACTTTAGTATTGCCTCTAGGGCATATTTACTTCACAAATCACGTCCAAATCTTTCTGAAATTAACCGAACTCGGATTTAGGTAAGTCTGGAACATCAGTTCGGTTTTTAGATCCCACAGGCCACAAACTACCTCGGATGAAGATGAGCCTAAAAGTAAATTTGAGCGTTTCGGCGATACGAACAAATTTTGGGTTGAACATTTTTTGATTTGAGGCCGTCTTCACGGACAAATGGCTTACTCAAAACAGGCTATTATTCACGCTACCCACCAGACACGTGGCTGATGGGGCACGCCACTTCTAGCTCGTGACAGGGCTGCATTTAGATGGCCCTAACTTTTGCATACGTACTCGGATTGGGACGATTTTTATATCAAAATCGACCTCTTCGACGAGACAAAGACAATTTATATAGAAATTCATTCCATATGGGGCCATCTTGTGGGCGTAATCAGCCGATTAGTGTTTTGAATAAAAAATCTCAGTATTTCAAACACAACTTCGGCCTTCGAGATGAGATCGGATGGCGATGGCCCAAACTTCAGAGATGTTCATATGGACAATACGAAACTCTTTTATGTAGATCACTTCTCTGTTTGAGGTCATATGAATTAAGTTGTTGACCGTGCCAAAATCTGATGTCAACAACTGATTTATAGCAGATCTTTGGAGGAACATTTGAAACATTTACGTGTTGTTTTTATTGCTCTACGTGATGCACGTTTGTTTGGCAACCTTGGGAAGTGCATCTTTTGCACCAACCGAGTATCTTTTCTTGGCTATGTTGTTACTCGACAGGAAATTGAGCTTGATAAAGCCAAGATTGAAGCTATTGAGAGTTGGCCGCAGCCCAAAATGGTCACACACGTGAGGAGTTTCCTTGGCCTCGCTAGTTTCTATAGGCGTTTTGTGAGAGATTTCAGGACCATTGCTGCACCTCTCAATGAGCTTACAGAGAAGGATGTGCCTTTTGTTTGGGGTACTGCACATGAAGAAGCCTTCACGGTATTGAAAGATAAGTTGACACATGCTCTATTACTCCAACTTCCTAATTTTAATAAGACTTTTGAGCTTGAATGTGATGCTAGTGGAATTGGATTAGGACGTGTGTTATTACAAGACGGTAAACCTATTGCATAATTTTCTGAAAACTTGAGTGGGCCTAGTGTGAACTATTCTACTTATGACAAGGAATTACATGCTCTTGTTCGGACTTTGGAAACATGGCAACATTATTTATGGCCCAAAAATTTTGTTATACATTCTGATCATGAATCTTTGAAGCATATTTGTCACACCCTGATTTTCATGCCACAACACTTAAGCTAATAATAATGCTAAAATGTGGTTTGACAAAAACTTTTGAGTGTTTTTTACCTTGCTTGATTGGTTTTCTGTTTGATATTTGCAAGTGCTCTAAAAATCATATAAATCATGCAACTCTTATACTTCATCTCCTTGATACAAAATCTTTTCCCAATGATCATGTCATGTGTATAGAATAGTATAGTATTTTCTTACAAAAATAATTTGGCCAAATAGTATTTTCTAAAATTATTTTTCCAAAAACCCCTGAATTGAGGTTTGTACTATAAGTACCTTATTTAGGGTGTGAAAAATCTTTCAAAAATTATATTTGAATCCTATTACGTATATGACTCCCATAAACCACAAAAATATAATTTTAAAAGTTGTTTTTATATTTTATTTAAAGGCTTTTTCTTTAGGCCAGAAATGGTCTTTAATAGGTAAAAATTATTTAACTGTTTCAAAAATAATTGTCAAAATTCAGGGAAACTCATAGGACATATATTGTCCATATATAAGAGTTTCAACACATGGTCATGTTCAAAATATTAGGAAAATCCCTCAGAAACCCTTTCTAGATATTTCAAACTTTTGAAATGTTTACAAAGGAAATATTCTCTAAAAATTCCAGGGAAATTCTATCATGTCAAGAAGTGTAAGGCCCAGTATGAGACTGTACCTCCTACGTGTCGAGGCATGACTTAAAGGCATAATCTCATACTATAATGATCTCAAGTATGGTATCTTTGCACGGCTCATGTAAAAGAGGGATGAAATTGCGAAAGAGTAGTTGGCTTACACTCGCCATGTCACACAATGCATTACATAAACATTCATCACCCAAATAACATCACAATCCGACTACGGACGAAGATCCAAAAGAAAGATACCATAAATAAGCAACACATGGTCCCGATCATCCTAGTAAGAGCCCTACTGATCCTTTGGGTAAGACACGTAGTATCGCTCACGTTCTTCATCGAACTCCCAGTACAACTCTGAACCACCAGCTGTGTAGTTCTCCATAGTACCTGCATCTGGTGTTATGTAGAATCTGTGAGCCACGGAGGACTCAGCAATACCGTTCCTGGGTAGCAAAACTATCAAAGCCTTGGGTGTGGAACAAGGCTGAAGAACAAGGTTGCATCTGCACTAGCACTAGCTTACGTGTTTAGAGCGAGAAGAGAAGTGCCAACGATCGTCAAAGTGATCACGAAGTGGTCCTATCTAAGCATTTCAAACATAACCCCATCGTGTTCACTTCCCGAACCCCTTCGGAAAGCGTCCGTCACGGTTACTCACGCTGGTAGTGTGTTAAGACCATAGTGTCAAGTTTTCTACAACCAGATATTAACAAATTCCCATCTGCCATGTAACCGCGGGCACGGCTTTCGAAAGATGAAATCCTGCAGGGGTGTCCCAACTTAGCCCATCACAAGCTCACGATCTGCGGAGTCGCAACTCCAAGGTGGGAAGACCCGAGTGTTCTCAGAACCCCGTGCTCAATATACTCCGACTAAGGTAAAACTAATCCAGCAAGACCTCCCGGCGTGCCGACACCCTGATAGTAGCCACGACCGGATGGGCGATGCTATAGGTTTTTACCAGACCTCGGGTTTCCCCAAGGTGGCCCTGGAGGACCGCCAGTTTGGACCAACACACATGTGGAGCATTGGCCCGGGTTGTTAATTAAGAAAAGGGTTTATAAGTCCCTATGCAAGTTTTAGTTATTAGGAAAATGTAAAACCAACGTCGGGCCTTGATGGAAAAGCTTTAGCGCTAAGCGGGTTATGGAGGGGGGCCCATAAACCCCAACCGTGTTAGGGACGCAAAATCATGGAACATAACACCGGTTTAAACGGTTCCTAGGGAGGCATGAGTGGAACAAAACACCAAGCAAAGGCTTAGCCTTCCACCCATTGCCAAATATATAGATGATTTAGTTTAACAGATTATATAGTGTGACATCCCAACAAATAACTTCGTCATGAAGCAAGAATCTTCAAATCTTCTCCTGCAACTAACAATGCTATAAGAGGGGTTGAGCGAAGCTTACGTAGCGAATCAAAGGTTTGCTAGGTTGGGTGGTTAGAGAGGTTCATGGCAACAATAGAAGGCTGACAAATAGACATAGGCATCGAGGCAATAAGCTAAAGAGCGTGACATCTAGCATAGGCAACGATAGTAGTGATATATGGGTAAGGTCATCTTGCCTGTTGAATCCTCGGAGGGAACGTAACCTTGCTCCTCACACTCAACCTCGGTAGAAACCTCGTACTCTGTATCGTCACCGGGCTCTAACCAAACACAACAATGCAACAACGGAACAAAAATCAATGAACATGCAGTGTTGAATCACATGATGCATGAACATGAAGCATGTGAACATGGAAAGACATGATGCATGGCCTAGGGGTCACAAGAGTGCAATATCATCACATCCAACAAGATCAAACACAAACATGAAAGAAGCAAAGGAACTTTTAAACAAGTCCATGTAGTTTATTATTACAAGCAACCAACAAGTTTTAGGAGTTGGATAACATGGCAAGGGTGCAACTAACATAACAGCAACATGCTAGCACATTTAAATGGGCTGGAAATAAATACAACAATATCCAGAAACTTCTGTGAAAGAGTTGTCAAACATGCTAAACAACAGCACCAAAATATTCTACACATTTTTCTACCCCAAATGCATATAAAGTTTGTTAGATTTGGAGTTGTAGATATTTAGTTATGATTTTTACAAGTTTAAGAATATTTAAAACAAGTTAAATTCAAACAACATTTTAAATGTTTTTAAACATGACAGCAAGTAGAATTTTCATAATCTACATAAAATTCTAAGCACTTTTCATATATAACTCAAATTCATCTGAAACATAAATATGCAGATATTAATTAAACCAGAAAAAAAAACAGAAAAGAAAAAGAAAACAGAAAAAGAAATAAATCAAAATAGCGCCAGGGTCTAAAACGACCCAGGCTCAGCTAGCCACACCCACTGACAAGGGGGCCTGGCGGGGCTGAGCTGGCGATGTGGGTGCGCGTGGGGGCTGGGACAACGCTGTGAGGCTGGCAGGTGGGGCCTACCTGTCAGCCTCAAGTGAAATGCAAAAATGGGGCGAAATCACCTGCCCTTGCGAGGGATCGGACCCACGCCCTCCGCTGAATCTGACGGAGACAAACCACTGCGCTACTGAACTGAATTTGACAGATAGCAGGTAGTATATGTGAAGACTAAACAGCAACATGCATAACAGGGGAGGCACTGGCCCTCGTCGGAGCTACTCGTCGGAGCCGCTCCGGCGACCAAATAGCACGGCGGAGGGGTGCGAGAGGCTCCTGGAGGAGTTCCGCATCCAGCCCGCACACTAGCAGCACCTACGGGGCACTACAGCACTGGCGGCGAGCAACTACAGCACGGCGGCGATGGAGCAACGGCGAGGCGAAGCAAGGCCGTAGGCGGCACGGCGACGGCAGAGAGATCCTACGCGACTAGACGAATCGAACGGGCAGCACGACAAGAGCTAGAGGGGTCGGAACACTCACCGGCGACGAGGTCCGACGGTGATGCGATTGGGCGCTCGGAGAACTAGGGCCTAGAGTATGCGCAGACAGGGGAAAAGGGCACGTGGAGAGAGAGGAGCTCACCACGAGCACGGCGGTGTGCTCGGCTGGCCCAGGCGTGGACGGAGTCGTCGATGACGCGCCTCGAACACCTACGGCCACCGTAGAGGAAGGAGAGGAAGAAGAGCTCGACGGAGAGGTGATCGGGTCTGCATAGTTGACGTAGACGACGGAGTCGACGTCGTGGAAGCAGGTAGACAGCTTTGACGAGGATGAAGACGATGCGGGGCTCACCGGCGACGAGGGGCTGCTCTCAGATGCGCTCGGGTGTCGATGGGGGCAGCGGATCTGGAGGATCTCAACTCTCCAGACGGCGAGAGTGGGGAGAGGAAACCTAGAGAGGAGTGGAGGACAAGGCTTGGATTTAAAAAGGGGGCGGCGATGGCCTCGACGTCCGTGAACTGACGGCGCGACGGTGAGCGTGGGCGTGCTTTGCTTTTTTGTCGGAGGAAGACGGAGACGCGGCCCTGTGTCACAGACAGGTGGGGCCAGGCGCTCGGAAAGGCCACGACGTGACGGCGCGGCTGTTGGCTGGGCCTGCGGTGGAGTTGGGCTGCACAAAGAGGGAAAAGAAGAGATGGGCCTGCAGTGAGAGAGAGAGAGAGAGAGAGAGGGAGGACGAGGCCCAGGTGCACTATGCTGGCTACTGCCTCTTTTCTTTTTCCTTTTATTTCCTCAGGAAAAAAAGAAAAGAAAAGCACAGAATAAAATAGGAAGAGTTAGGGGAAAAGAAAAATATCCCCATGCTCAGTGAATTATGCCCTATTTAATTAAATTGACTTCGACATTTTTTGAGGCAGAAAAATAAAAGGAGTTTGAATATGGTTCAAACTCTTGATATTTTAAAACCCAACCAAATCATTTTCAAATAGGTTGATATTTGGTGGAGAGGTTGCTCACATGGTGCAAGATTTAAAGGAGAATAAAGAAATCATAAGGCACTTGGCTAGGTGGCTTGCACAATAGAGCAAAGAAAAGGCCACAAGAAAAGAAAGTAGAAGAAGAAGAAGAAGAAGAAGAGGAACAGGGGTAGGGTTTAGCTAGCCTTAGCTAGAACCCACACACAACAACATCACAAGGTCTCACACATGCACAAAATAAAGTAAACTATGATGCCATGATGATATGATGGTGAGCAATGCAAGGATGCAAAAAATAATAAAAGGTATGGCAATGCAATTAAAATAAATGAAAAGAACACCCAAGGATAATGACAAGGATCAAAGAGGAAGCTTTATTGCCATTATAGGACAGTGTTACATTTGGGGCATTACAAGAAGGGCATATTTAATGATCTTACAAAGCCTCATGCCTTGAAGATCAAGAAAACATCATCAAATCCCCTCAAAACCATTTCTGTCCATTTTGAAGTTTGAGCAACTTTACATTGCCAAACTTGTCCAAATGCTCTCAAACTTGGTGCACATGCTCAAATGTGTAAGTATGCACCTATGCCAAATGGCACAAGTTTTGGAGAAGGAGAACTTGATCTAAGTGCCCCAAAACTCTTTCTGACCAGATCCAAATTTGAACAACTCTACATTACCAACTTTTTACTTGTGGCCTCCAATTTTGTGGACATGCTCGCAACCCCAAATGATGACACTACACCAAGCAGTGCATCAAGGAGAGATGATTTTCTTAACTTAATCTTGGAAAATATATTTCTGTTGATTTCTAGGGTTTACAAAAGTTGCATTGGCAACTTTTCCCAAATGAGCTCTAATTTGGTGAAAGGGCCTAAATATATGTGCCATTTCATCCTGTGGAGTCTCATGCCAAATGAAGCCCATTTGCTTGCCCAAAACATCATCAAACACCTTCTGCTATTTTACCAAAACCCTTGATTTGACCCCTTCCACTATGTCCCCTTGCCTCCAGTACTTACCACAGCACCCCCCAAGACCCCTTCTACCTCCAGCAGCAATGGCTGCACCACAGCTCAATGTTTGAGGGGGGTAAAACCCCATTTTACTTCTCTGAACAGCCACTTTCACCCTTCTCTCTAAGCACTCTCTCCTTATAGAAGCCCTACAGAGCATCCAAGGCCACTACCCCTTTGTTTACTCCTCATCTGACCCCCTAGACGCTAGTGGCTACGCCCTGGGCGCCAAAAAGATGCCATGGAATGCAATGGTCGCGCTCTGGAGCGCGCTACAGTGCTCTGGCGCACTGTAGCCACCCCCAATCCGCAGCGCCTGACCACCTCGGGCCTTCCCCTTGTGTCCCCCGAGGCCACCTCGACGTCCGTGTCACGCAACGCTGTCGGCCCCTTCCTCCTTCTCCCTCCTCCTGCCTCCTCTCGCACGCGCACCGGCCGCCCGAGCGCTCCAATGGGCAACCTCACAGGCGCGACGCCTCTGAACCTTCCCCGCTCCATCTACTCTCTCCCTGGTCGTAGACCACGTCCACGAGCACCCCGGACATGGCCCAGTATGCCAATTCGGCCCCTGGCGTTGCCTAGGCCGCGGCTGTGGTCGCCGTCCACGGAGCTCCGTGGCCTCGCCATATAAGGCCACCTCGAGCCCTCTCTGTTCTCCGTTTGCTCTCTCCCCTCCCGAGCATCCCCTAGACCAACCTACCTCTCCCTCTCATGCCTCCGCCCACCTCCATGGCCGGAGCCATGTCGTCGGCCTCCTCCTAAATTCACGCTCTGTGGCCTCTCCCCTCCCCCTTAGATTCCACCAGAGCATCACCAACCTCCCCAAGGACATCTCCCAAGCTCCATTTCTTCCTCTCCACGACTGCAGCGTCGTGTCCCACCCTCACCATCGCCGACGTCCGCCGCGGGCGATGCGCTGCTCGCGTCCGACCACCCCAGCGATCATGGCGCACCTCAACGGATGTGGCACGCTCTACTGAGCACGTCGGTGTGCTGGGCGTCGACGGAGGTGGCCGGTGTCGCCGGGGAGAGCGCCGGCGCCGCTCGGCCTCGCCTCCTTTATTTCCCCGACGCGCCGCACGGGAGGTTGAAGGCGACCTGCGGCTAGGGCCCGCGCGTCAGCGACCCAATGGGCGGGCCCGCCCGTTTAAGTAGAGACAGCTTCCGTTGTTACCGCCTCTCCCGCGCGAAGGCCTATTTTCATGAAGCCGCCTCCGACGTGGCCCCTGCACGCGTGCGGTCGAGCTGCTGGGCCGGCCCAGTGGCGTCCTGCTGCTAAACCTCGCCCTGTGAGGGTAAAGCCCTTGTCTGTTTCTTTCTTTTTCTTTTTCTAGAAATTTGTAAAATCTCCCAAATATTCATATTAACTCCAAATTGAATGATTCAAATTTCTGGTGAGTAGATAAATCATTCTCTACCTGTTGGTGCAGCATGCACATTTTTCCAGAACACCTCTCTTCACACAAATCGAATAAAACCCCATTTTCCATTTCTGTGATGAACTTTAGAAAATCACAGAGAGCTCAAATTTGATCCAAATGCCATTATTCAAATTCCTAGATGCTTCTAAGTTCATAACTTAGTTTATGAACATTTTTCCTAACACTCTCTGTACCACATAATATATTGAGCCATTTCTTCATATTTGTCAACTTTGCAAATTCATAAGAAATTCATTTGAACTCCAAATCCAGTGAAACCAACTCCTAGACGCTTCTAAAATCATGATTTGTTAATTGTGTGCCTTTGCTCATTTTTCAAAAATATATTTCTATACACTTCTTGCAAATCCATAAACCCCTTGATTCCAACATATTGAAATGTTCAGAGATATCCATTGATCTTATCCCAATGAAACCACCTTGGTCATTTTTCATACGACCAGAGGTATCCTAGAAAAGTCCAACTCCTATTTTTAGAGCAATCTTTTGCCTTGTTGTTTTGCTTATTATGATTATTTCCATCGTTAGTTGACGAAGTAAACGGAGTACTTGGAGATGGACCAGAAGGTTTCAAGACTCTGAAGGACAAGGCAAGCAGCCCTTTGACCATGTTTGAGAAACCTTTTTATGCATGTCTCATAGCACCTTATTATCAATGCATCGGAATCATGTTGAGGTGGTGACCACTTTGGTTGGTACCTGCGTTACTTTACTATTGAAACTTGCATGACGCATGACCCTACCTTCCTATGAGGTTTATGTGGGTGGGAGTAGATAGGTTGCTCTAGTAGTGGCTACGCAAATGGGACGGGAATATGCATGGTAACGAAGGCATTGTGCTTTCATAAGACTCTTTCAAAAAAACCATCGGGTGTCACTTATGCCCGAGGGAGATGATGAGTTGGGTAACCACTTGATGATGAAGTGGTGTACCGAGGCAAGTGTGTGTGTTGTCTTGAAAACAGATTGGTTTAAGTTGCGACCGTTATTCCAACCTTACATGCGCAACCACTCTACCCTTATATGGGAAAGGGCATTATTGATTACCTTGGCAGATACTAGCATGGTACCCGCATTACCAGTGATGGGGGTGACATGAGGTCACTCTCGGGATGGGGTCGTGCATGGATAGGCGGCCATGACTGTTTTCATAGGGCATCGAACACACCGTTGGTACCCCGTGCCAGTGGTATGTGATGAATATGGGAGCGAGGCTCCACAAATCTTAAGATGTGAAATGTTGGGCACGGGGTGACGCGGAGCATCCTATGGACATCGCCATGTCAAGAGTCTGCTTGGCAAGTGACACCTGTGACCTCTACTTGTCATACATAAAGGTGAATCATCTCCTTTACACGTGTTCACTTGACCCCTTCGAGGATGGTATACTACTTGACACTCCACTCGTGTGCATGCATAGGTATTGTCGGAGCTTCACGGACGAAAAGGAGGAGTGCGAGCGCCAAGGATCACCTACACCATCCGCGAGGGAAGCGTGGAAGAGAAGACGGAAGAAACGGAGCTGCTGCAAGCTACAGGCTCCGGACGACCGGCGTTTATCGGACGTCCGACGCGTCCCAGGCGACCGGATGACCGACAGCCACCGGATATCCGCGACATCGTTCACAGAACCAAAATGGCGGAAGTCCGAGAGCTACCGGACGTCCGGTCCCTCCCGAGCCACCGGACGTCCGGTGCCCAGCGTATGTCCGCTCCCTGCCTGTGCGTAGCCGCGGGCCTTTTGGCCATGTACCCCTTTCGCCCCTCGCTTACCCCTTCGTGTCCTTAGACTATATATACTCCTCCACGTCCACCATTTTAGGGTTAGCAAATGATTTAGCTCATATGTGAGATAGAGCTTTGCTCATCCATTACGGATCTACTCCACGAGAGAGACCGCGGCCCCTCTACGGAGAAGATCCAGCTTGGATTCAAGACCCCTAACGGGAAGATCCTTCGCGGATTCAAGACCTCCTCACGGAGATGAACTTTATCTTGTATCTTTCCCTTTGTTGTTCATGTACCTTGTGATCTGGTGTGTTTGATTGTCTAGTGGATGTGTGATTGGACTTGTTCTTGAGTGTTCCCCATTGTGTTTTCTCCCCGTGTTCATCGTGTTCTTTGTGGGATCCTCTCCATTTCGTGAAAGATCGGCCATCTAGGGTTCCACCCTACATCATTATGGTATCAAGAGCCACGGTTTCTCACGAATTTGGAGCCCCCTCCACCATTTTCTAGCTTTCTTTTGTGTGATTTCGTCCTAAAATTCGAATATCCCCACCAAAAATAGCCCCAAATTGTTTTGTGATTTGTTGGTTTCATGACGTTTTGTTGATTTTGATCCATGGATTTGCTTGGTTTCAAGTGGATCTAGCATTTCCCCAAGTTTCCCCATCTTTCACCCATGAAATCTCATCAATTTCGAGCCCAAAATCTCCATTTTCCGCCCAAAATTGCGTCCCAGAACTCAAATCTCGCGTTGACCCCGACCCACCGGACGACCGACGTTTTACCGGACGTCCGGACCCTCACGAAGCACCGGACGTCCGGAACTCACCGGACGACCGGAACCACCTATACAGAAGAAGTTACCGGATTTCCGAGCCCGACCGGACGTCTGGTCACCGGTCGTCCGTCACTTTCCGGACGTCCGGTACCTCCAGATTTTGAATTCGGCTGATTTTTGTTTTGTCCATAACTAATTCATACGAACTCCGATTTTGACGTTCTTGAGTTCGTTTTGAAGATCTTGACATTCCCCATACCAGAAAAATACTACCATCATCGTTTGACTCCATCATATTCTGTCAAATTTGACAAGTTTGCCTAGGCCTTCCACCATATCATCCGCATAACCACCACCGACTTCCGCAACCTAACCATTTTGTCCCCTATAGCATTTGTGGTTGCTTGAGTAGTGATTTGAGTCTCCTAAGGTGTTTAGGCTACTTTGGGACCATTGCTTCTTCATCAACCACCACCACCACTTCTGCATACCCATTGCCCATTATACATAGCCAACCAAACATAACCAAATTTTGTTCGAGCGTGTTTGAGTTGTGGCTTGTGTCTCCTAAGGTGTTTCGGCTACTTAGGGACCGTGACTTCAACTCCGACATCGTGTATAGCCCATTATTCCACTTCTGCAACCACCACGGCATTGCCGCTACCACCATTTGACATTTGTCCTTGCGATTTTGAGTTGTGGTTTTTCCGTTTCCTAAGGTGTTTTGGCTAATTAGGAATGGGTCTACATCAAGAATACCGCCTCTCATCATCGACTCGGACGGTAACCTCGACGACATCATTGTATATTCCCCTTGCAATTGCATTGTTAAACCCTAGCCCATTTTGCGTCACTTGCCTATCGAGACTAGCCTTTGAGTATTGTCGGCAACGTTACTTGTGCACATTAGTGATCATCGATCCGCCTTCCATTGCATACATACCTCATATCACCCCTTGTGTCACAAGATTGTTCCCGCATATACACAATTGCTATCTTGGTTTGTGCATCGTGGCCATATACAAAAAAAAGAGAATAAAGCCTTTAAGCAAAAAGAGAAAGACAAAGAAGCTTGTAAGCAAGAGATATAGCATCGCATCATATGATATCATACTTGATCATCTTGGATCATCTTGTGCTAAAAGCACCGGAACATCATACACATAGCATACTTGGGATAGAAAGTTCATACATTTGCATCTTATAGGTTGTGCACAAGTGTCGTATCCGCCTATAGAGCAATCGTGCTAGCGTCTCTCCTGAGTTGTGCAACACGAGTGTTTTCCGTGGATTCCACATTTTGTGCTCATTCCTTGGTTGCACGACCCCATTTATCTATCCGTGTGTGTGTTTCCGTGTGCCACATATTGCTATTGGTCTACTTGTTACATTTGCAAATTTGTGAATCTCTTTCAACTTTATTGACTCTTGCTAACATTTCACATCAATTTTTGTGCCACTTATCCTAACCAAGCCACTCGATAAGCTTTACTTGATAGGTGTGAGTGAACATGTCCGGTACCAATTCCACTACTCTTTCATTTCACATTGAGTGAAACGAGATACATCCTCAACTTTGGGAAAAGGTAACTTGGTATTGTTTATCTCATCTCCTACTCACCTTTGCTCGAGTCTTGTGATGGATAGGCAAAGCATTTCATCTACTTCGGTCTACAGAAACAACGACAAGTTCGATGCCATGACGAACAACTTGTGCGCGAACATGAATGCTCAAATGGAGGAGCTCAAAGCCCTCATCAAGAACCACAAGAGGTCTCCCTCATCTTCGAGAAGATGCTCAAGTGCACATCCTTCCGAGCTACCATCTCCGGCAAGATCTCATCAGCATCGACACCATCAACGACAAGAACGTGAAGGTCAAGAGCTCAACGCCAACAACCGCTCAACGACTTCACCGTACACCTTGGCATCTTCGCCAAGCGACTTCAAGGCATCTTCGCCTTTGGATATGCGGCATCTTCGCCCACAAGCACCTCAAGCTTATGCTCAAGAGAAGCTCCCCAAGCTCAAGTCCGCGACTACCACGAGCTGCTACGACCTCGACAACGACCACGAGATTCCTTTCTATGGGACTCAAGAACCCGAGGAGTATCTCGAGTGGGAACGCTTGATGGATGACTACCTCATGCTACTTCAAGTTCCTCCCCAAGATCAAGTGAAGTGCGCCACAAGAAACTTCCACGACTTCGCATCGACATGGTGGTTTCACACACCTTCGGAGGAGTATGACATGAGTTGGCCCAAGACGAAGAAAGCTTTGCGACAAGAGTTCGTGCCTCCCACCTACACGGAACAACTTCTACGCCAATTGGAGAACACCATCCAAGGATACAAGTCCATCGACGAGTAATTAAAGGAAATGAAGATGGCCTTGCGACGAGCCGGCGTGGATGACCCCATTTCGATGAAGCTCCACTTCATGATGGGATTGCACAACGACATCTACAAGACTATCTTCCTCGAGAACTACAAGTCCCTCGATGACAACTACATTGGTGCTCTCAAGGCGGAACAAGAACTTATGAAGGCCAAGGCTTCTCCATCGCAAGCAAACTTCGCGAAGACCAAGCTCCAAGACGACGAGCATGAGGCTAGTACCACCATGATGTCCAAGCCCAACGAGCTCCAAGACGACGCTCCCAAATTCGACTTCACCGCCATCCCTCTTTGTGGCATTGATGATGCCGAGTCTCCTTTGACTCTTTTTCCAAGACGGTGCGGCGACGACTACGACTATGGAGCCATTCGAGGACCAAGCTTTCAAGGCGAACGACATAGTGACGAGCAAGGATGATGCTTCCATCTTTGGAGGCGAGAGTGATGATGTGCCATCTTCGGCCTTCATCCACGGCGACGATCACGAGATGGTTGAACATGGGATTTTCCCTTCGACCACGGCGACGTATGATGACTTGAGTGACATTTGCCACCATATTGAGCATGAGAGTGACTTCATTACTAGCCCCACATATGATCAGCTGCACCAATTCCCATGTGAGGAGAGCCACGACCCGCACCACTTGAGTGAGATGAGTGACTCCACCATATGTGAGTTTGAGTGCACCTACATTGAGGGAGTGAGTGAGCCACCACATAGAGAGAGTGAGATAGTTGATAGGTCATGCGAGGCCACTTTCAACACAAACAACTTGACCTCTACCTCTATTGTGTCTTCTCATTTGGTGCTAGGTCCCATTTATGATGACGCGCCAATCCTCGATGACTTCGTCCTACCATTGGTCAATACGATGGCCATGGTGGAATATGATGCACCCCCACATGGTTCCATCAAGATGAAGATGATGACCACCTTTTGGTCTTTCCCACCTCACCTACACCACATGAGTGGAATGAGAAAGGTAACAAAGGTGAAGGTGATGATCTCGTCCCACTAGTGGACTATGTTAACATTCATTGCTTGCATGATGTTTATCCACCTATTGACATGCTTCATTCTAGTATGGTTTCCCCATGCGATGATTTACCCATTTATGGTGAGTTTGATGATTGTCATGTGGAGTCTATTAGTTGGGATGCCATGTTGCATAGGATTTCTTGTGATAATTCTCTCGGTCACATCATGTTTGATAATCAGCTTGACTTGTCGTATACTATGCATGAGATCAACAATATGTCACATTTGCAATCTCATCGTAGTAACTATGCATATGCCATTAAGATAAATCCAATTTGCACTTATGGCATAGATGACAAGCCCATGGCTATTGGCATTTGTTTTTCTTGTGATGATATTGACATGCTTCCTTTGCATCATATCCATCATATGCCATGCCATGATTACCTAGTTTCGGACATGCATTGTTTTGGATGTTGTTCCACTTCTCCACATTATGTTTCCGATATTGCTCATGAGGAGACCCCCATAGTGTCCTCATGCATTTTAGGAGATTCTGATCCATCCCATCCATTGCATGATCCCCATACTTGTGTGCACAATATGCTCCCCATGAATGCCAATGCTATTGTTGTGCCACATACTTGCTCTAATTTGTGTCCCCGCCATGCTAGACATGACAACTATTCTTTCATGATGGATGACATATTTCTCTATCGTGCCTCAAATTTCTTTGAGCGATGCGTATCTTGTGCTAACTCACACATGCACATACACATCATGATGGATGATGTGTACATTTACCATGCGCGCAATTTCTTTGGTTTGTGTGTCTTTTGTGTAGGTCCCCATACTTACTCGTCAACCTCGAAAGAGCACGAGCTGACGAAACAAGCTCTAGAGAGCAACGACGACTTCGGATTGCATGGATTATCCTTCCAACCGCTCCCTTCGCGCATCTTTTCTACATGGCCCTCACATGGTTATGGGTTATTGTCCATTATATCTCTTGTGCCCCTCTTTCCATGTTCACTTTGCATGATATGCTCATTTATATGCCTTTGCCAAGCATTTGTGACCCATGCTTTGCTTTACACATGATGATTGATTCTCATACTTGTATGTGTATTTGCAAGCTTGGTGGAGATATTGCTTGTTATTGCCATGATGCCTTTGTACCCCATGCCTATTATGATGCTTTGATCTTGATTTGTGATCATGCTTGCGATATGTCATGTGCATTGCCTATATCCACTATTTGCACACATGACATGATTGCCATGCCTACTCCTAGTGTGTTGCATCTTCGCTCCACTAGTTTGCACAATTTGATCACCATGCTTGCTTCATGTAGTGCATCACCCATGATACATACATGCTCATATCATGCGATTGATAGCCACCATTGCCATGCTTTGCACATGATTGATATTGCTTGTTGTCATATGTCTCCACATGTTGCCTCTCTCATGCAATATGATTGTCCATGCATTGAGCGCAACCATGGTTTTAGTCTTGCCAATGAGATTGCCCCCATAGCATTCTCGCATTTATTTGGAGATTTTGACATAATTCTTGTGAAGCATGCTTGTCTTACCTCTTTGCACCATATGCCTAGTGCCATGAATATAGCCATTGTTACATCATATTATTCATTTACTTTTGCTAGTAATGGTTATGTGCAAGAGAAGAGAACCATCATGATGGATGATGTGTTTATCTACCATGCGCATACGTTCTTCCTTTTGTGGTGTGCATGTGTAGGATACTTGGACTATATGTCGACCTCGACTTCACGTGAGTTGACCATTCGAGCTCTTGAGAGCGAACCACTTTCTACCACGACGCTTCTACATCGCACTTGCTTGTGCTTCGGCATTGTGAAGGATGCACAAGGACACACTTTCAAGGTGATATCCTTCTCTTTCGAGACACCCAAAACCATGAGCATGGATATCGTGGATCACACTACTTGTGTTGCTTGCACCATGAGACTTATTTGCACACATGTTAGAGATCTTGATTCGACTTGCCATTTACACATCTCCATGCATCATTATATATATGCCTTGTGTGTTGCATCCGACTTGTGGATTACTTGTCCCTATCATATGATTGGTTGCAACAATGTCATCTCTTCACATATGCCATGTCCCATTGCTTTTCACATGATTGACTTGATTGCCTCACACATGTTGAACAATAGCTCTTTCTATTGTGTTGAGTGCCACACTATGTTCACTACACCTTATGCATGTTATGCTCGGATTTTCTTGCACTTACCCTATGTTTAGACGTCTACTCTTATGTGGTGTTGTGAATGATTCCTATGCCTACCATAGACCTTTCATTGAGCACTTTGATCTTGTTTGCTATGACCATGAGGTAGATGATTCTTCAATTGTCACACCTATTTGCATCTCTACCTCACTCTTGCGCGCTTGTTTCAATTATGTTCTTGATTGTGCTCAACTTATATGCTTATTTGCCATGCCACACTTCTTTGTCACACCTTATGCTATGCTTGATGACAACACTTGTTTGGTGAACCACCTCTTGAATGCTTGGTTTTGCACTAACGCTAACCACATTTGTTTTTCCAAGTGTTTGCTGTCCTTGCTCCTTTTGAAGGAATCACTAGACGGTGAGACATTGGAGACCGCCCATTTCAAGCTTCAAGATGATGAGTACTTCGTGATCGTCCACATATACATGACAACGCCACCTCTTTCCCATGGTGATTTGGTTTTTGATCCGAGGTCGGATCTTTCCCAAGGGGGAGGGGATGATGCGGAGCATCCTCTGGACATGACCATGTCAAGAGTCCGCTTGGCAAGTGACACGTGTGACCTCTACTTCTCTTACATAAAGGTGAATCATCTCCTTTACACGTGTTCACTTGACCCCTTCGAGGATGGTATACTACTTGACACTCCACTCGTCTTCGTGCATAAGTATTGTCGGAGCTTCACGGACGACGAGGAGGAGTGCAAGCGCCAAGGATCACCTACACCATCCGCGAGGGAAGCATGGAAGAGAAGACGGAAGAAACGGAGCTGCTGCAAGCTACAGGCTCCGGACGACCGGCGTTTACCGGACGTCCGACGCGTCCCAGGCGACCGGACGACCGGCAGCCACCGGACGTCCGCGACATCCTTCACAGAACCAAAATAGCGGAAGTCCGAGAGCTATTGGATGTCCGGTCCCTCCTGAGCCACCAGACGTCTGGTGCCCAGCGGACGTCCGCTCCCTGCCTGTGCGCAGCCGCGGGCCTTTTGGCCATGTACCCCTTTCGCCCCTCACTTACCCCTTCGTGGCCTTAGACTATATATACTCCTCCACCTCCACCATTTTAGGGTTAGCAAATGATTTAGCTTATATGTGAGATAGAGCTTTGCTCATCCATTACGGATCTACTCCACGAGAGAGACCGCGACCCCTCTACGGAGAAGATCCACCTTGGATTCAAGACCCCTAACAGGAAGATCCTTCGCGGATTCAAGACCTCCTCACGGAGATGAACTTTACCTTGTATCTTTCCCTTTGTTGTTCATGTACCTTGTGATCTTGTGTGTTTGATTGTCTAGTGGATGTGTGATTGGACTTGTTCTTGAGTGTTTTCCATTGTGTTTTCTCCCCGTGTTCATCGTGTTCTTTGTGGGATCCTCTCCATTTCGTGAAAGATCGGCCATCTAGGGTTCCACCCTACATCACGGGGGTTGCTACCAATCGAGTGGACTCCATGTTAGTGTCGTCTAGGGAAAGATAGTGATCGGGTGCTTACCCCGGGTACTTGAAGTACCGCGGGTCGTGGATGACACGAAAGTTCCCCGGATCTGGTGGGTAAAGTGTGCAACCTCTGCAGAGTGTAAAACTATTCGAATAGCCATGTCCACGGTCAAGGACAGTTGGGCAACCGCTCTTGGGCTACATCCAATGTTTGCGAAACCTGGTGTGTGTGTGTGTGTGTCTGAGGAAAACAACATGGTTCGGTGATACTGGTGATGTGATTCTTGAGGAAGTCATGATGAGCTCGAGCATGAGTTGTTTATAACTCTTTCTCGATATTGATGTTTGTAACCTCATGATACTTGTTGCAGACATATTAATATCCTTGATAAATGTTGATCATACTTGCATGAGAAAAACTAGCTTTCTGCAAAACTGCCAATTTAAAAGTAGAGCCTTGCATAATTAATCTGTTATCACTCTTGGGTTGCTTGTGAGTACATTCAAAGTACTCATTGGCTTGCCACTGGTTATTTTATTGGCCAGGCATGAAAGAACAAGATTTGATGAAGATTTCTTGGTGACAATCATGCGAGCTAGGACGTTTCCCAGTCAGAATGCCTGTAGGGTTAAGGCAGATGGCATGGGTCCAAGTTGTTATCAAAGATTTCCGCTGCAATGATATATTCAAGACTTGACCACAATGGTCACAAATTGTGTAATACGGTATGTATGGATGTAAGACTCTTGTTATTCTGCTTCTATGTGTTCAGTGAGCATTGATCTCTGGGATCACTGTACACGTGCATTCGGTGATCACGACTTATGAGTTGGGGTCCCCATAGAGCTAGTATCAGAGCCATCCTGACTGTAGGAAGCCTTAGTTAGCATGGTCGTTAGTTAGGGTAAAACTATTTCCAAAACTACTACTAGTTTTCAAAACTATCTATACTTCTCTCCCCGTCTGAGTTTTTCGAAACAAAGGCATAGAGGAGGGGAATGCCTAGCTTTCAAAACAAACAGGTGCAAAAAGGGCGAAACAAAGGAAGGGGAATGCCTATAGAGAGGGAAAAAGTAGCATAGAGGAGGGGAATGCCTAGTTTTCAAAACTATCTATACTTCTCTTCCCTTTAGGCATTCCCCTCCTCTATGCTACTTTTTCCCTCTCTTTTCTCTCCTCAACTGAAGACCAGCAAGACAAGAAGTACTAAGGATTCCAACTCGGCAACCAACTAACAATGAAGATTTCGGCTACAACCTCCACGACCATGTGCACCCCATGAAGTTATGTTTAACCCTCCAGATAAGAAACCCATCCCCAGACCCTTCGAGACTTCACAGATACCCCAGAACAAATCCTTAACGATGTGCTTAACCCACAAAATTACAAGAGAACTAGTTAAGCCTCTATAACCCTACACAACACTGTGTTCGTAATGGAACTAGTGGACACAGTGAGTGAGCACATTTTCATCCTAATATAGCACAAGAACTGACGATGCCATAGGTAGACCAATTTGAGGATATAGGACAGATGATTTGGTGACTTTATATCAGTGACTTCGAAGAATTATTTGAGGCCTTGATGGATTGTGAGGTTTTCATGTTAGTGGGATCATGATTAATAGAGTAGCGTAACTTTCATCACCCTGGAGTAACTCGGATTTACGTTCCATTGAGAAACAAATGTTGCGTACGTGTCATCGAATAGAATAACTTAACTTATAAACAACGCGCCACCGCATCATGGTATTCTTTCACACATGGCTCCCGAACAACTACCACACTCGCCAAATTATCACGTGAGATGCCTCTTTGTACAGAAATGAGCTCACCATGTACCCGCGCGTGAGTATTAGGGAAAGACGCAAAGGTTAACCACATCGGTTCCTGCACCTCTTCTCTTTGTGCTCGTATTCCCTTTCTTTCGGGTGATTCGTGCATGTTCTCCACCTACGATCGTGACCATCGGTGAGTCTCTCATACTCTTTACTACTGATGTGGAGAATCTTAAGGACATCACCATGTCAAGAGTCCGTTTGGCAAGTGACATGTGCGACATATACTTCAAATACATAAAGGTGAATCATCTCCTTTACGTGTGCTCACTTGACCCCTTCGAGGATGGTATACTACTTGACACTCCACTCGTGTGCATGCATAGGTATTTTCGGAGCTTCACGGACGACAAGGAGGAGTGCAAGCGCCAAGGAACACCTATGCCATTAGCGAGGGAAGCATGGAAACGAAGACGAAAGAAGACGGAGCGGCTCAAGTTACAGCTGCGGGACATCCGGCGCCAAAGTAGCCGCCGGACATCCGGCCTTCAGCCCAGAAATCCGGCGCCAGCAACAGAACCGCACCCGAGGCTTGGCCGCGCTAGCCCGGACATACGACCATTCCCCCCGGACATCCGGCGACCCGTGAAGAGCCGGACATCCGGCCGACCGCCGGACATCTGACCTTGCCTGCGTGCATGTATTCGGGCCGAGGCCTATGTACCTATTTCGCCCCTCACTTGCCCCTTCATGGCCCTAGACTATATATACTCCTCCACCTCCACCATTTTAGGGTTAGCATTGGTTTAGCTCATATGTGAGATAGAGCTTTCCTCATCCATTACGGATCTACTCCACAAGAGAGACCGCGGCCCCTCTAGGGAGAAGATCCACCTTGCATTCAAGACCCCTAACGGGAAGATCCTTCACGGATTCAAGACCTCCTCTTGGAGATGAACTCTACCTTGTATCTTTCCCTTTGTTGTTCATGTACCTTGTGATCTTGTGTGTTTGATTGTCTAGTGGATGTGTGATTGGGCTTGTTCTTGACTGTTTTCCCTCGTGATTCCCCTTTGTGTTCTTCGTGTTCATCGTGGGTTTCCCTCCTCTTCTTGAAAGATCGGCCTAGATCGGGTTGGCCCCGCATCATATGGTATCAGAGCAAGGTTTCTCACGAATTTGGAGCCCCCACCACCGTTTTCTACCCTTGTTTTGTGTGATTTCGTCCAAAAATTCAAAAATCCCCACCAAAAATAGCCCCAATTTTTTTTTGTGATCTGTTGGTTTGATGATGTTTTGTTGATTTGATCCATGGATTTGCTTAGTTTCAAGTGGATCTAGCATCTCTACAAGTTTGTCCACTTTTCATCCACAAAATCCCTTCAATTTTGCCCTTGGAATCATCTAATTCCGCCCGCAATTCGAAAATTTCCGCCCCAAACGCGATTTGGATTCGTCGGGAGGGACATCCGGGCCACCGGCCGGACATCCGGGCCCCCGGCCGGACATCTTGCTCCTGGAGGGAAAAATCCCGCACGCTTCTGTACACAGCCCGCGGACATCCGGCCAATGGCATTTCAGCCTTCCTCGTTTCACCGTTTTGTCCATAACTAATTCTTCCAAACTCTGATTTCTACGTTCTTGAGCTCGTTTTGAAGATCTTGACATCCCCCATAACAAACAAATACCACCATAATAATTTAACTCCATCATATTTTTGGAATTTTGGCATCATTGCCTAGGGCTTCCACCACATCATCCGATATACCACCACCGACTTCTGCAAACTAACCCGTTTTGATCTCGATAGAATTTGTGGTTGCTTGGGTAGTGATTCGAGTCTCCTAAGGTGTTTACGCTACTTAGATACAATTGCTTCTTCATCAACCACCACCACAACTTCCTCATAGCCTAGTCCACTATACATTGCCAACCCAACTTGACCCAATTTTGTTTGAACTAGTTTGAGTTGTGTGTTGTCTCTCCTAAGGTGTTTCGGCTACTTAGGGACCATGCCTTCAACTTCGACACCGTGTATAGCCAATCATCCCACTTCCGCAACCACCACCGCATTTCCACTACCACCATTTGACATTTGCCTTTGAGATTTTGAGTTGTGGTTTTTCCGTTTCGTAAGGTGTTTCAGCTAATTAGGAACGATTCAACATCGACTACACCGCCACTCAACTTCGTCAAGGATTCTCCAACGACAACTTCACCATTTTGACGCCCTAACCGTAAGCAAGAATGGTAACCTCTATATCACCTTGGTATCGTGGTATCCCTTCATTATACATTCTTCTTGCAATTGCATTGTTAATTGTGTCACTTACCTATCGAGACTAGCCTTTGAGTGTTGCCGGCAATGTTACTTGTGCACATTAGTGATCATCGATCCGCCCTTCCATTTTATACATACCATATCATCTTCATATCATCATATCATCCCTTGTATCACAATATTGTTCCGACGTATATACAATTGCTATCTTGGTTTGTGCATTTCGCATAGTGGCCATATAAAAAAAAAGAATAAGCTTTTAAGCAAAAAGAGAAAAACAAAGAGCTTGTGAGCAAGAGCCATAGCATCACAAAATATCATATCATACTTGATCATCTTGGATCATCTAGTGCTAAAAGCACCGGAACATCATACATACATATCATAGGTGGGATAGAAAGTTGATACATTTTGCATCTCATAGGTTGTGCACAAGTGTCGTATCCGCCTATAGAGAAATCATGCTATCATCTCTCTTGAGTTGTGCAACACGAGTGTTTCCCGTGGATTCCACATTTGGTGCTCATTCCTTGGTTGCACGACCCCATCTATCTATCCGTGTGTGTGTTTCCGTGTGCCACCCATATTTCTATTGGTCTACTTGTTTCACTTGCGAATGTGTGAATCTCTTTCAACTTTATTGACTCTTGCTAACATTTTGCATCAAATATTTGTGCAACTTATCCTAACTAAGCCCATCGAAAAGATTTACATGATAGGTTTGAGTGAACAAGTCCGGTACCAATTCCAGAGTGAAACAGGATACATCCTCAACATTGGGAAAAGGTAACTTGGTGTTGTTTATCTCATCTCCTACTCACCTTTGATCGAGTCTTGTGATGGATAGGCAAAGCATTTCATCTAATTCGGTCTACACCAACAATGACAAGTTCGATGCCTTGACGAACAACTTGTGCATCAACATGGATGCTCAAATGGAGGAGCTCAAAGCCCTCATCAACCGCAAGAGGTCTCCCTCATCTTCGAGAAGACGCTCAAGTGCAAATCCTTCCGAGCTACCATCTCCGGCAAGATCTCATCGGCATCGACAACGACAAGAACATGAAGATCAAGAGCTCAACTCCAACAACCGCTCAACGACTTCACCATGTACCATGGCATCTTCACCAAGCGACTTCAAGGCATCTTCACCTTCGGACATACGACATCTTCGCCAACAAGCACCCCAAGCTTATGCTCAAGAGAAGCTACCCAAGCTCAAGTCTGCGACTTCCACGAGCTACTACAACCTCGACACCGACCACGAGATTCCTTTCTATGGGACTCAAGACCCCGAGGAGTATCTCAAGTGGGAGCGCAAGATGGACGACTACCTCAAGCTACATCAAGTTCCCTACGAAGATCAAGTCAAGTGCGCCACAAGACACCTCCATTACAATACGTCAACATGGTGGCTTCACACACCTTCGAAGATATTCAACGTGAATTGGCCCAAGACGAAGAAAGCTATGCGGTGAGAGTTTGTGTCTCCTACCTACACGGAACAACTTCTGCATCAATTGGAGAACACTATACAATGATCCAAGTCCATCGACAAGTACTTCAAGGAGATGAAGATGGCCTTGAGACGAGCCGGCGTGGACGACCCCATTTCGATGAAGCTCCACTTCATGATGGGATTGCACAAGGACATCTACAAGACTATCTTCCTCGATAATTACAAGTCCCTTGACGACAACTACATTGGTGATCTCAAGGCGGAACAATAACTCATGAAGGCCAAGGCTTCTCCACCGCAAGCACACTTCTCGAAGACGAAGCTCCAAGACGGCGAGCATGAGGGTAGTACCGCCATGATGTCCAAGCCAATGGAGCTCCAAGACGACGCTCCCAAGTTCGACTTCACTGCCATCCCTCTTTGTGGCATTGATGATGCCGAGTCCACTTCGACTCTTTTTCAAGACGGTGCAACAACGACTACAACTACGGAGCCATTCAAGGACCAAGCTTTGGAGGCGAACGACATGGTGGCGAGCAAGGATGATGCTTCCATCTTTCGAGGCGAGAGTGATGATGTGCATCTTCGGCCTTCATCCACGGCGACGATGATGAGATGGTTGAGCATGGGATTTTCCCTTCGACCACGGCGGCGTATGATGACTTGAGTGACTTGTGCCACCATATTGAGAGTGAGAGCGAGTTCACCACTAGCCCCATATATGACGAGTTGCCTCGATTCCCATGTGAGGAGAGCCACAACCCCCACCACTTGAGTGAGATGAGTGACTCCACCATATGTGACATTGAGTGCACCTACCTTGAGGGAGTGAGTGACCCCCCCCCCCCCGCATGGTTCCATCAAGATGAAGATGATGACCACCATTTGATCTTTCCCACCACACCTACACCACATGAGTGGAATAAGAAAGGTACCAAAGGTGAAGGTGATTCTCTAGTCTCACTAGTGGACATTCTTAACAACGATTGCTTGCATGATGTTGATCAACCCATTACCATGCTTCATTCTAGTATGATTTCCCCATGCGATCATATACCCATTTATGATGAACTTGATGATTGCCATGTGGAGTCTATTAGTTGTGATGCCATGTTGCACAGGATTTCTTGTGATAATTCTCTTGGTCACATCATGTTTGACAATCCGCTTGACTTGTCATATGCTATGCATGAGATCACTAATATGTCCTATTTGCAAGCTCATCATAGTGACTATGTATATGCCATTAAAATGAACCCAATTTGCACTTATGTCATAGATGACAAGCCCATGGTTATTGGCATTTGTTTTTCTTGTGATGATATCGACATGCTTCCTTTGCATCATATCCATCATATGCCATGCCATGATTACCTAGCTTCGGACATGCATTGTTTTGGATGTTGTTCCACTTCTCGACATTATGCTTCTGATATTACTCATGAGGAGACCCCCATAGTTTCCTCATACATTTTAGGAGATTTCGATCCATCCCATCCATTGCATGCTCCCCATACTTGTATGTTCAATTTGCATCCAAATCATGCTATACATAATAACTATTCATTCATGATGGATGACATGTTGTTATACCATACATCAAATTTCTTTGAGCGGTGCTTATCTTGTGCTAACTCACAGGTGCACATACACATCATGATGGATGATGTGTACATTTACCACACACACACTTTCTTTCCCTTGTGTCTCTTTTGTGTAGGTACCCATCCATACTCGTCAACTTCACAAACGCACGAGTTGACGAAAGGAGCTCTAGAGAGCAACGATGACTTGGGATATCGTGGATTGTCTTTCCCACCGCACCTTTTGCGCAAACACTTCACGCATTCCTTATACATGGCACTCACATGGTTATGGGTTATTGTCCATTATATCTCTTATGCCCACCTTGCCATGTTCACTTTGCATGATATGCTCATTCCTATGCCTTTAACATGTATTTGTGACCCATGCTTTGCAATTCACATGATCCATGATTCGCCTACTTGTATGTGTATTTGCATGTTTGGTGGAGATTTCTCTTGTTATTGCCATGTCTGCTTTGTGCCAAATGCCTATGATGATACCTTGTTCAAGCTATGTGCTCGTTCTTGTCATATGTCGTGTGCATTGCTTATTCCCACTATTTGCTCACGTGACATGATTGCTATGAACTCTGCTCACATGACATGATTGCTATGAACTCATCTAGTATGTTGCGTCTGCGCTCCACTAGTTTGCATGACATGATTGATATGCTTGCTTATGTTGCATCACCGATGATTCATAGTTGCTCCTTTCATGCGGTTGATGTCAACCATTGCCATGCTTTGCACATGATTCCCACTGCTTCTTGTCATATACCTCCATATGTTGTATCTCTCATGCTAGATTTTTCCATGTATTGAGTACAACAACGATCTTATTCTTGATAATGAGATTTCCCCCATAGCATTCTCACATATATTTGGAGATTTTGACATATTACTTGTGAAGCATGCTTGTCTTACCTCTTTGAATCATATGCCTAGTGCCATGAAAATAGCCATTGTTGCATCCTATTATTCATGCACTTGTGCTTCTAATGGTTATGTGCAAGAGAAGAGAACCATCATGATGGATGATGTGTTTATCTACCATGCGCATACATTCTTTCTTTTGTTGTGTGCATGTGTACGATACTTGGACTTCGTGTCGACTTCCACTTCACGTGAGTTGACCATTCGAGCTCTTCAGAGCGAACCACCTTCTACCACGACCCTTCTACATCGAACTTGCTTGTGCTTCGGTATTGTGAAGGACACACAAGGACATGCTTTCAAGGTGATATCCTTCTCATTCGAGAAACCAAAAAACCATGTGCATGCATATTGTGGATCACACTACTTGTGTTGCTTGCACCATGAGACTTATTTGTCATCTTGGACCACTTGATTGCGCACATGTTAGTGATATTGCTTTCATTCATGATCACCACATTGCCATGCCTTGTGTGTTGCATCCGACTTGTGGATTACTTGTCCCTATCGTATGCTTGGTTGCAACTATGTCATATCTTCACATATGCCATGTCCCATTGCTTGCTACATGCTTGACATGATTGCCTCACACATGATGAACAATTTCTCTTTCTATTGTGTTGAGTGTCTGCTACCTCCTGAGCTTGCGTTGTATTCCCTTGAAGTGGAAAGGGAGATGCAGCACAATAGCGTAAGTATTTCCCTCAGTTTTTGAGAACCAAGGTATCAATCCAGTAGGAGACCACGCGCGAGTCCCTCGCACCTGCACAAACAAATAAGAACTTCGCAGCCAACGCGATAAGAGGTTGTCAATCCCTTTACGGTCACTTACGAGAGTGAGATCTGATAGAGATGATAGTTTATATTTTTGGTATTTTTGGTTTAATAAAACAGCAAATAAAAGCAGTAAAAGTAAAGTAGATGTAGATTGATATGTTGAGAATATACCCGGGGGCCATAGTTTTCTCTAGTGGCTTCTCTCATGATATCGATATTCTACGACGGGTAAACAAATTACTGTCGAGCAATTGATAGAAAAGCGAATAATTATGAGACTATCTAGGCATGATCATTGTATATAGGCATCACCTCCGAGACAAGTAGACCGACTCCTGCCTGCATCTACTACTATTACTCCACACATCGCCTGGTATCCAGCATGCATCTAGTGTATTGAGTTCATACGAACAGAGTAACGCCTTAAGCAAGATGACATGATGTAGAGGGATAAACTCAAGCAATATGATGTAAACCCCATCTTTTTATCCTCGATGGCAACAATACAATACGTGCATTGCTGCCCCTACTGTCACTGGGAAAGGACACTGCAAGATTGAACCCAAAGCCAAGCACTTCTCCCATTGCAAGAACTATAGATCTAGTAGGCCAAACCAAACCAATAATTCGAAGAGACTTGCAAGGATATTATGAGCACACATAAATAGTTCAGAGAAGAACCAAATATCTTTCATAGATAACCTTGATCGTAAACTCACAATTCATCAAAACTCGAAAAACACACCGCAAAAAGAGATTACATCGAATAGATCTCCTCGAAGAATGAGGAGAACTTTGTATTGAGATCAAAAGAGAGAGAAGAAGCCATCTAGATACTAGCTATGGACCCGAAGGTTTGTGGTAAACTACTCACAACTCATGGTGAGGGCGATGATGATGATGATGAAGGCCTCCGTGATGGATCCCCCTCCGGTTGAGCTCCAGAACAGGCTCCAAGATGGGATCTCCACGGGAATAGAAGCTACGGCGGTGGAATTAGGGTTTTCTCTCTGTTCACGGAGTTTCTGGGGTATGTGGACTTATGTAGGAAGAAGGAGGGCACTGGGGGACGCTCGAGTGGGCCTCGAGGCAGGGGGCGCGCCCCCCACCCTCGAGGGCCACTTGAGGCTCCCCTAATGTTGTTCTCAAGTTCCTCTGGTGTGATTTTCTCCAAAAATATCTCTCGCGAAGGTTTCATTCCGTTTGGACTCCGTTTGATATTCATTTTCAGCAAAACCGTGAAATAGGCAAAAAAACAGCAATCTGGACTGGGCCTTTGGGTTAGTTGGTTAGTCCCAAAAATAATATAAAAGTGAATTATAAAGCCCATTAAACATCCAAGACTTCATAAATAACAGCATGGAACAATAAAAAATAATAAGTACGTTGGATACGTATCAAGCATCCCCAAGCTTAATTCCTGCTCGTCCTCGAGTAGGTAAATCATAAAAACAGAATTTTTCATGTGGAATGCTAACCAATATAGTTTTTCAATGTAATTCTCTTAATTGTGGCATGAATTTTTAGATCTAAAAGATTCAAGATAAAAGTCTATATTGACATAAGAAATAACAATACTTCAAGCAATACTAACAAAGCAATCATGTCTTCTCAAAATACTATGGCTAAAGAAAGTTATCCCTACAAAGTCATATAGTCTGGCTATGCTCCCTCTTGATCACACAAAATATTCATATCATGCACAACCCCGATTTCATCCAAGCATTTGTTTTCATACTTTATCTTTTCAAACCTTTCAACTTTCACGCAATACATGAGCGTGAGGCATGGATATAGCACTATGGGTGGAATAGAGGTGGTTGTGGAGAAGACAAAAAGGAGGGAGATAGTCTCACATCAACTAGGCGTATCAACGGGCTATGGAGATGCCCATCAATAGATATGAATGTGAGAGAGTAGGGATTGCCATGCAACGGATGCACTAGAGCTAAATATGAATGAAAGCTCAACAAAAGAAACTAGTGGGGGTGCATCCAACTTGCTTGCTCACGAAGACCTAGGGAATTTGAGGAAGCCCATTGTTGGAATATACAAGCCAAGTTCTATAACGAAAAATTCCCACTAGCATATGAAAGTGAATAAACATGAGACTCTCTACAATGAAGAACATGGTGCTACTTTGAAGCACAAGTGTGGAAAAAGATAGTAGCAATTGTCCCCCCCCCCTTTTTTGGGCCTTTTTTTCTTTGGCCTTTCTTTTTTTTTCTTTTTTTGCGGAGGGGCTTTTTAGATTTAGCCTTTCCTCCCATGGGACAATGCTCTAATAATGATGATCATCACACTTTCATTACAACACGAAATTACAACTCGATACTACAACAACAAAGTATGACTCTATATGAATGCCTCCGGCGGTGTACCGGTATGTGCAATGAAAAAACAGTGACATGTATAAAAGTATGCATGGTGGCTTTGCCACAACTACGATGTCAACTACATAATCATGCATGGCACTATGACAATATGATGCGTGTCATATAAACGGAACGATGGAAAGTTGCATGGCAATATATCTCGGAATGACTATGGAAATGCCATGATAGGTAGGTATGGTGGTTGTTTTGAGGAACAATATGGTGGCTGTTTTGAGGAAGGATATATAGTGGGTTTATGGCACCCGCGAAAGTTGTGCGGTACAAGAGAGGCTAGCAATGGTGGAAGGGTGAGAGTGCGTATAATCCATGGACTCAACATTAGTCATAAGAACTCATATACTTATTGCAAAAATTTACGAGTCATCAAACAAAGCAATCAACGCATGCTCCAAGGGGGGAGGTCGGTAGGAGTTAACCATCGCGCGCCCCCGACCTCCACACAAAGGTTGGCACTCTACAAATACCTCATGCTCTAACTTCGTCACATAGCGGTTCACCATACGTGCATGATACGGGAATCACTAACCTTAACACAAGTATTTCTCAATTTCATAATAACTCCACTAGCATGACTCTAATATCACCATCCTCATGTCTCAAAACAATTATCAAGCATCCAACATCTCATTATATTCAATGCACTTGGTGTGATTTTTTTACTACATTGACATTGGATGTTTATCATGTGAAGACTAGTTTCTTTAGCCTAAACACTTTACCATGCTGTTTTAATAGACTCTAAAATAGATATAAGTGAAGCATGAGAGTTCAACAATTTCTACAAAATATTACCACCACCATGCTCTAAAAGATATAAGTGAAGCACTAGGGCAAAAACTACTCAATTCAAAAGATATAAGTGAAGCACATAGAGTGTTCTAATAATTTCTAGGCCATATTTAACTCTCTCAAATAGGTGTGTCCAGCAGGGATGATTGTGGCAAACTAACAAGCAAAGACTCAAATTATACAAGACGCTCCAAGCAAAACACATAACATGTTGCGAATAAAAATATAGCGCCAAGTATAGTTACCGATGGATGAAGACGAAAGAGGGGATGCCTTCCCGGGGCATCCCCAAGATTAGGCTTTTGATTATCTTGAATTTACTTGGGGTGCCATGGGCATCCCCAAGCTTATACCTTTGCTACTCCTTGTTCCATAGTCCATCAAAGCAATACTCAAAACTTGAAAACTTCACAACACAAAACTTAGACAAAAATTCTCGTGAGCTCCGTTAGTATACGAAAGCAAATCACTACTCAAAGGTACAGCAATGAACTCATTCTTTGTTTATATTGGTGTTAAACCTACTGTACTCCAACTTCTCTATGGTTCATATCCTCCAATACTACTCATAGATGGATCGGAATAAGCAAACAACACACAAAAAATAGAATCTGTCAAAGACAAAACAATCTATAGTAATCTGCAGGGTTCCCCTACTTCTGGAACTCCAAAAACTTCCAACTAAATTGGTAAATTTGCGCAATTTGTCTAACAATCTTCTTCAAAAAGAATCAACTAAAAATAACACTCCAGTAAAATCCCATGACTACTTTAGCGAGCGCTAACGATTCTGTTTTTCACAGCAAGATCATATAAACTTCACACAAGTCTTCCCAAAGGTTCTACTTGGCACAAACACTAAACAAAACATGAAACCACATCTAATAAGAGGCTATATGCAATATGTATTCCCTAACAGCAACGAAAACAAAAAATATAAAATTGGGTTGCCTCCCAACAAGCTCTTTCTTTATAGCCATTAAGATAGGCTTGAGAATTCAATGATGCTCACATGAAAGACAAGGATTGAAGCACAAAGAGAGCATCATAAGACATGTGAAAAACACATCTAAGTCTAACATACTTCCTATGCATAGCCATATTATAGGAAAACAATTACCAAGACAAGCAAGATCTAGCATATGCAAGGAAGAAGAAAGAAACAATAGCAGTCTCAACATAACGAGAGGTAATTTAGTAACAAGAAAATTTCTACAATCATATTTCCCTATCTCATAATAATTGCATGTAGGATCATGATCAAATTCAACAAAATAGCTATCACATAACTTATTCTCAACACGATCCACATGCATGCGAAGTTGACACTCTTCCAAAATAGTGGGATTACTGTTAACTAAAGTCATGACCTCTCCAAACCCACTTTTATCAAAATTTTCATAAGATTGAACAATCTCCAAATATGTGGGATCTAAAGTTGACACTCTTCCAAACCCACTTTCAATATTATTGCAAACATTATTATCAATGTCATATTCATTATGGGGCTTAAATAAATTTTCAAGATCATAAGAAGAATCACCCCAATCATGATCATTGCAACAAGTAGTGGACATAGCAATACTAGCATCCCCAAGCTTAGGGTTTTGCATATCATTAACACAATTGACATCAAGAGAATTTATAATAGCATCATTGCAATCATTCTTTTCATCGAAGGAACTATCAAGTATGGGTGCAATTGCAACGATCTCATGTTTAACATAAGGAACTATAGCAAATTCATCTTCGTAAATATTGGCATCATGGCCACAAGGATAGAAAGCATCATGTTCATCAAGGGATATTTCAATCAAATCATCGGGATCCAAATTATCCATAGATTCATGCATATCATTATTTTCTTTCAAAGCAGTAGTCACTCTTTCAATAAATTCTTTGACATAGGCATTATGAGCATAGTTTCCAAAGCAATATTTAAGTATGTCAAAAAAAAAAGATTCGTAGAGAGAAATATCATACTTTTCAATCAAAGAAGCAACTTCATCAGCACCCTTAAAAGCAACAAATTCTTCAATTTGTTCGATATCGTAGTAACTATAAACACCCTTTGCATAAGAAGATAAGATTTCATTATCATTAAACTCACATAGGTAGGGTAGGTGTTTTTCAGGGTTCTTAGAGCAACAAGTAAAATCACAAATTTCACAAAGATTCAAAGCATAACACAGCAATCTGTTTATTTAATCCCATTAGAGTATCTCCTTTTCAGACAAACGGTGACGCACAAAATGAGCATGCTCATCTCAAGATTTCCCATCAACTAGGCTAGTTGGGGTTTCAGCACGAGCGCATAAGGATCGAAGATGATACAAATAGAACACTTTAAGGTGATCCATAACAATAGATTTTTAGCAAGCACAGATGCAAGCAAATTGAGGGCACATAGCAACACAAGCAATCAAGAGGCAAGAGAACGATAAACACACGGCGGAAGAAGGGCAAATAAAACGGCCAGAGTGAAGTGGGGGTGAGGAAAACGAGAGGCAAAAAATTTAATGCGAAGGATACGGGTTTGTGATAGGTACTTGGTATATGACTTTTGCGTAGGCCTCCCCGGCAACGGCGCCAGAAATTCTTCTTGCTACCTCTTGAGCTTGAGTTGTATTCCCTCAAAGAGGAAAGGGAGATGCAGCACAATAGTGTAAGTATTTCCCTCAGTTTTTGAGAACCAAGGTATCAATCCAGTAGGAGACCACGCGCGAGTCCCTCGCACCTGCACAAACAAATAAGAACTTCGCAGCCAACGCGATAAGGGTTATCAATCCCTTTACGGTCACTTACGAGAGTGAGATCTGATAGAGATGATAGTTTATATTTTTGGTATTTTTGGTTTAATAAAACAACAAATAAAAGCGGTAAAAGTAAAGTAGATGTAGATTGATATGTTGAGAATTTACCCGGGGGCCATAGTTTTCTCTAGTGGCTTCTCTCATGATACCGATATTCTACGGCGGGTAAACAAATTACTGTTGAGCAATTGATAGAAAAGCGAATAATTATGAGACTATCTAGGCATGATCATTGTATATAGGCATCACCTCCGAGACAAGTAGACCCACTCCTGCCTGCATCTACTACTATTACTCCACACATCGACCGCTATCCAGTATGCATCTAGTGTATTGAGTTCATATGAACAGAGTAATGCCTTAAGCAAGATGACATGATGTAGAGGGATAAACTCAAGCAATATGATGTAAACCCCATCTTTTTATCCTCGATGGCAACGAATAGAATACGTGCCTTGCTGCCCCTACTTTCATTGGGAAAGGACACCGCAAGATTGAACCCAAAGCCAAGCAATTCTCCCATTGCAAGAACTATATATCTAGTAGGCAAACCAAACCAATAATTCGAAGAGACTTGCAAGGATATTATGAGCAAACATAAAAAATTCAGAGAAGAACCAAATATCTTTCATAGATAACCTTGATCATAAACTCACAAATCATCGGATCTCAACAAACACACCGCAAAAAGAGATTACATCGAATAGATCTCCTCGAAGACCGAGGAGAACTTCGTATTGAGATCCAGAGAGAGAGAAGAAGCCATCTAGATAATAGCTATGGACCCAAAGGTCTGTGGTAAACTACTGACAACTCATGGTTTGGGTGATGATGATGATGATGAAGGCCTCCGTGATGGATCCCCCTCCGGTGGAGCTCCGGAACATGCTCCAAGATGGGATCTCCACGGGAACAAAAGCTACGGCGGTGGAATTAGGGTTTTCTCTCTATTCACGGAGGTTCTGGGGTACGTGGACTTATATAGGAAGAAGGAGGGCACCGGGCGATGCTCGAGTGGGCCTCAAGGCAGGGGCGCGCCCTGGGAAGGGGGGTGCCCCCCACCCTCGAGGGCCACTTGAGGCTCCCCTGACGTGGTTCTCATGTTCCTCTGGCGTGATTTTCTCCAAAAATATCTCTCGCGAAGGTTTCATTCCGTTTGATATTCCTTTTCTGCAAAACCCTGAAATAGGCAAAAAAACAGCAATCTGGACTGGGCCTTTGGGTTAGTAGGTTAGTCCCAACAATGATATAAAAGTGAATGATAAAGCCCTCTAAACATCCAAGACTTCATAAATAATAGCATGGAACAATCAAAAATTATAGATACGTTGGAGACGTATTAGTGCCACTTGATTTTCACTACACCCTATGCACGTTATGCTTTGATTGTCTTGCGCTTGACCCATGTGTTTAGATACTACATTTTACTTGGTGTTGTGAATGATTCATATGCCTACCATAGACCTTTCATTGAGCGCTTTATGCACGCTAGCTATGACCATGAGGTAGATGCTTCTTCTCTTGTCACAAATATGTGCATCTCTACCTCACATTTACATGCTTGTTTCCATGATGACCTTGATTGTGCTCAATTGATGTACTTACTTGATTTGTCACAATCCTTTGTCACACCATATCCTATGCTTGATGACGACACTTGTTGGGTGAATCACCTCTTGAATTCTTGGTTTTGCACTAATGCTAACCACATTTGTTTTTCCAAGTGTTTGTTGTCCTTGCTCCATTTGAAGGAATCACTAGATGGTGCGACATTGGAGAGTGCCCATTTTGAGTTTCTACATGATGACTACTTGGTGATCCTCCACTACTACGCAGCGTAGCCATCTCTTTCCCATGGTGATTTGGTTCTTGATCCGAGGTAGGATCTTTTCCAAGGGGGAGGGGATGATGCGGAGCATCCTAAGGACATCACCATGTCAAGAGTCCGTTTGGCAAGTGACATGTGCGACATCTACTTCACATACATAAAGGTGAATAATCTGCTATACACGTGCTCACTTGACCCCTTAGAGGATGGTATACTACTTGGCACTCCACTCGTGTGCATGCATAGGTATTGTCGGAGCTTCACGGACGACGAGGAGGAGTGCAAGCGCCAAGGAACACCTACGCCATCAGCGAGGGAAGCATGGAAGCGAAGACGGAAGAAGACGGAGCGGCTGAAGTTACAGCTACCGGACATCTGGCGCCAGCACGAACATCTGGTGCCTCAATAGCCGCCGGATATCCGGCGCCAGCAAAAGAACCGCACCCGAGGCTTAGCCCCGCTTTCCCGGACATCTGGCCATTCCCCCCGGACATTCGGCGACCCGTGAAGAGCCAGACATCCGGTCGACTGCCGGACATCCGGCCTCGCCTACGTGCATTTATCCGGGCCGAGGCCCATGTACCTGTTTTGCCCCTCACTTACCCCTTAATGGCCCTAGACTATATATACTCATCCACCTCCACCATTTTAGGTTAGCATTGGTTTAGCTCATATGTGAGATAGAGCTTTGCTCATCCATTATGGATCTACTCCACGAGAGAGACCGCGGCCCCTCTACAGAGAATATCCACCTTGGATTCAAGACCCCTAACGGGAAGATCGTTTACAGATTCAAGACCTCCTCTTGGAGATGAACTCTACCTTCTATCTTTCCCTTTGGTGTTCATGTACCTTGTGATCTTGTGTGTTTGATTGTCTAGTGGATGTGTGATTGGACTTGTTCTGGAGTGTTTTCCCTCGTGATTCCCCTTTGTGTTCTTCGTGTTCATCGTGGGTTTCCCTCCTCTTCGTGAAAGATCGGCCTAGACCAGGTTGAACCCGCATCAACTACTTACCTCCATTTTCTTGCATGACACATGGACCTGGATGCTGGATGTCTCACGTGTCGGCAAAACGAAGAAGAACACTTTCCGACGACAGAGAAGGAGCAAGGAACCTCGTAGTGGAGTGTCTGGACTCTTAGTATTTTATATTCAGCGATATAAAATCAACCCAATCTGGTAGACCTAAAGAGTCTGAAACACGGCAGCCCGGTGTAGTTACATCATACATGGACCACCTCGTGCTATCACCATATTTCTTGGCCGTCATGCGACACCTAGCTCTAGTATTCCACTGGCCCGTATCGCTTCTCGCTCCTCGTCTCTCCCAAAGTAAGGCAGGCTGGCAATTTTGCCGTCTATTGTGGTCGTTTAACTCACTCACACTCGCTCCCACATGTTAGCGACATGCCAAGAGCATTATAAAAAAATAGTGTACTCTATTATTATGCCAAGAAGAGGAAGCGCTTTGACCGACGGACCAAATGCGACAGGCGTGTCGTGCTGTGAGTGGGTCCTGTTTCTCGTTTTGAACTTGTTTGGTGTAGTAGTGACACTTGGTTTTGCACCTTCATCGAATGATGCAAATCCCCGCTAAAGAGGCTCTTTGCCTTTTGCTAATCCCGTCAACTGTTCTTGTTTTGTGCATTAAATTGTTAAGTGCCATGATTAAGATATAATTAACCAATACGTTTAAAATTTTATTTTTTAACACACATGTAAAACGTTCTTGTTTACCGTAGTACTCCTCACGCATCCATGCGTTGAGTACTAGTCCCTTCATCCATACGCATATGTATAGGGCTAATGCATTATTTGAGGTTGCCTTGGACTATTGATAAGATTTTATAATTTGAAAATTATATCATTCGAAATTTGATGAACATTTGCCGTGCATAATGTAGGTTCCCGCAGCTAGCACATACGAAATTGATGGTATGCTTTGGGCAACTTGCAGGTCCTGTACTGCTCAAACATGTGGTCAAAGTTAGTCTCGAGAAATGCATTAGGCCCTATATACATGGATATAGGGAGTACATGATACTAGCAAACGCTCGCCATTTAGGACTTGGTTGGTTTCGAGTTTTGAATTGAGTAGTGCTAGTACACTTGACGTTGTGCTGCAACTATCCAATATTCCACGTGGTGGTTTCTAGAATAAAAAAGGAGGTAGTACATACTGTGGGAAAGGTGAAGTGATGGTTGCTTATTACTCTTGTCATTGTTACTCCTGACGCATGCATGCATTACGACATGAGATACTACTTGATGCGTACTAGTAACGCTCACCATGTAGTAGTTCATTGGCTGTGTGCTACCGTCCAATATACGCATGTAGTGGTTTACTATGGGAAAGGGGAAGTGATGGTTGTTTCGTTTGAGAAACTTACTATGGGAATATTGGAGTACGAGTGGAAAATTCAATTGGATCCATGGGTTAGAGTTAGTTTGAGCTAGTCGGGGCTAAAATAGCCCTAAAGTATCCAAACACGAGGGCTAGAATGGAGTTAGTTGCATCTAACCCACCCAAAAAACAGAGTGAAATGATGGTGTCTTTACTGTAGCAAAGCTTTTTTCCAGTGTGCCCCATGAGAACTAGCTCTAGTTAGACTAGCCACAATGGAGAGTAATATATACTAGTAACATGCACACATCCCTAGACTATGTTACAACCATCATAGTGGGTATTGTAGTAACATAAGTGTGGTGTCCCGCAAAGCTTCATTTATTAGGTGTAAGTGCATCTAGTGCCCCTTAGTGATTTTGGTGTATTGAAGACTTATAGGTTAAGGGACTAATGTGTTTGTGAGTGTACACATGTTATATAAATCTCCGAGGAGTTTGATATTTATGAAGAAAGTCGACCCCTAAAAATGTACGTCTTCAGTTGAAGTCTTTGGTTTCCTTGAAGACTTTGAAAGCGAGGAAATTGGTGTGACCTTGAAGACTTGGATATTCATGCGAGGATTATGAAGCGTGAAGACTTTTGTTTTCGTAGTTTCATTTTCTCTTTCTTGAGTCATAGGAAACACCATACTGTTAAAGAGGGTCGCGGAAAACTAAGGAAGCACATTTCCAAGTGATGCGCATCTCAAAGCCTACACTACCCAATCCTTTCGAGTGAAGCCATTGGGATCTCATACATTTTAGTCAATTTCTTATGTGACTGAGACGAAGATCTTCTGGTCTCTGAGGAATTTGTTCTGACTGAGGAGTTAGAAATTCAGTAGTGTGGATTGCCTACAAGTGAGGAACATGACAGCCGTGAGGAATTTGAGAGCTCAAATTTCCGACCATTGTTTTGCTATGCGCCAACTATCCCAAAATATCATATCCACCTAACGGTCATAACATTGAAGAGCATTTATGTCTTATCATGTCGGGCTGCTCCCTTGGCTATAAATACCCGCCCCCCTCAACCACTAGCTGGTTGGCTGCTCTGTAATGCCCAGGATGGGACTATATCTCCTACGTGTTAAGGCACGACTTAAAGATATAAGCCCATTCTGGAATGATCGCAAGTTTGGTACCTTTGCACATCTCATGTAAAAATAGGGATGGAAAACTTAAAAGATAGTTGGCTTACACTCGCCACGTCACCCAAATACATTACATGTTCAAACATCATTCAGATAAACATCACAGCCCATCTAAGGGTAAGATCCAAATGACAAGGTACCAAACATAACATTAAACCACAGGTCTAGATCGAATCCTAGTAGAAGCTCTACTGATCAACCGGATAGTTCACATAGTAACAGCTACGCTCCTCGTCGTACTACCAGTCTAGCTCAGTGACATCGCCTGTGTAGCTCACCATCGTACCTGCATCTGGTGTGGTGAAGTAACTGTGAGCCACAGAGGACTCAGCAATCCCATTCCCGGGTAACACGACTATTCATGCCTTGGGTGTGGAACAAGGCTGAAGAAAGAACAAGAGGTTGCAGCAGCACTAGCCTAGCTTACGTAAAAGAGAGCGAGAAGAGAAGGTGCCTCGGTCGAGAGATGATCACGAAGTGATCCTAACTAAAACAAGTCAAACATAACCCCACCGTGTTCACTTCCCGAATCCCTTTCGGAAAATGACCGTCACGGTACTCACGCTGGTAGTGTATTGGAACATTGTGTCAAGTTTTCTACAACCGGATATTAACAAGCTCCCATCTGCCACATAACCGCGGGCTTTCGAAAGTTCATAACCCTGCAGGGGCGTTCCAACTTGGCCCATGACAAGCCCACAATCCGCGGAGTCGCAACTCCAAGGTGGGAAGACCCGAGTATTCTCGGAATCCCGTGCTCAAGATACTCCGAACTAAGGTAAGGCTAATCCAGCAAATCCTCCCGGCGTGCCGACACCCTGACAATAGCCGCGCGTATCTAGTCTCAGGCCACGACCGGATGGGTGAAGCTACGGGTTTTTACCAGACCTCGGGTTTCCCCATGGTGGCCCCGTAGGCTCCCCGTTTCGGACCAACACTGATGTGGAGCACTGGCCCGGGGTTGTTGATTAAGAAGAGGGTTTAATTACTCAATATGCAAGTTTTTAGTTATTAGGCAAATAGTACAATTGTTGGGACTTGCTGGAAAAGACTTAGCACTTAGCGGTTTATCGAGGAGGTCCCATAACCCCAACCGTGTGAGGAACGCATAATCAAGGAACATAACACTGGTTTATACGGTTCCTAGGGCGGCATGAGTGGAACAAATCACCAAGCAAAGGCTTAGCCTTCCACCCATTACCAATATATAGATGATTTCATTTAATAATTAATATAGTGTGATATCCCAACAAGCTTCAACAAGAAGCAAGAATCTTCAATCTTCTCCTGCAACTAACAATGCTACAAGAGGGGCTGAGCGAAGCCTACGTATAACCAATCAATGGTTTGCATAGGTAGGGTGGTTAAACAGGTTCATGGTTACAATAGGAGGCTGACAGGAAAACATGGGCATCGAGGCAAAACTATAGATCGAGACTTCTAGCAATAGGCAAAGATAGTAATGTTATCGGGGTTCGGTCATCTTGCCTGAAGAGTTGTCGATGGGATCGTAAGAGGGGTCCTCGTTCTCAACCTCGGTAGTAACCTCGTGCTCGTACTCGTACTCGGTCTCAGCTTCCGGCTCTACTCAAACACAAGAACACAAGGCAACGAATCAAACAAGATGCAATGCGCAGAAAAATTACTGGATGCATGACTGATGCACTATGGAAGCAAAACAGATGCACTATGGAAGCATAGAAAGTCTACTTAGGAAGCACAGTGTTACAGCGCAACAATATGCATCAAGCAAAATGCTTCAAAACATGATAACAAGAGGATAATATGAATCTACATGCAAAATCACACAAGTTTCATATAGGACTTGCTCAAAACGGAGCAACGGGCTAAAATTTACACCTGAAACAATAAACATGCACAAGATGGAAATAACAGCCACATAGCAACTTCGGAGCAAGAGATAAATAGTCTACAGCACTCAAACATCATGGCAATGAGCATGGACATAAAGTAGACATCTCCTACAGCAAACAATTCCATTGGAGCATCCCCATAGGAGCCATGGATCAATAGCAACAAGCTATTACATATTGAACTTGACAACAAAAACCTGACAGCAGTAATTTGTTACAACTTGGGAGCAAAAGTTAAATATGCTACAGCCACCCAAATAATTATGTGAGAGCATGAATGGATACCCAACAATATATATAACAAGGAATCATCAAGAGTCACCCCAAAACTATCATGGATTGGCCTAGAACAACAAGCAAACATGGCATCTGGAAATTACAGATTCTAGACTTTGTGAAATTTCACTAAGTGTTAAAACAGCAGTTTCATCATGGCATCTTTGTGAGCAAGTTTAATTCACCTCAAAGCATATCAAGACAAGTGGTAAGCACCACAGCAAAGTGCTCATGATGGGGAATCCAAAACATTTAAGCATGCATCAAGGGCACAACCACATCAATAGCAACGAGCTCCTCAACGAGGCATCTTGTAACAAGTTTAACGACATAACAGCCACATAGCACTTTGCAAAGGAGATAAACATGGCAAGATGAAATCTATCATGCAAGCTAAAGCACCCAACATGTAGAGCATAACATGATGAACACGTGGACATATCATTTGCTTCATTTGGATAAACATGCACCAAGTTATCACATTGCAAAGATGGCATGAAAACAACTACTAACAGCAGTTTAAAACAAGTAGCACTCTTCTCATGAAGATTAAGACATCTAGATGACCTTAAACATGCATGGCACAATGGAACAAAATGTAGTACATGTCTCCACGATCATCTTGACATGTCATTTGCTCAAATCGGACAACCACACAAAAAGTTATCCACAATGCAAAACTGCATCAGACAAGTAAAACACCCAGGGACTTAGTGAAGAAAACCACCTCAGAGTCAGATCTGGTCAACGGGCTCCGGGGTCAACGCGTGCGCGGTCAAACGGGCCTCGGGCCCGCGGCAGAGCGGATCGGGCGGAGGGGCCGGAGTGGAGCGGGCTGACGGGCCCCGCGGGGATCCGGCCCGTTAGGGCAAACCGGATCGGGGTCGGGGAGATCGGGACTCCCCCGATCGGCGGCGCCCACGACGCGGGGAGGGGCGGCGGCGGTGCTCGGCCGGCGCGGCGGCGGCGGCGCCCGGCCGGCGCGGCAGCGGAGGTGCGGCGGCGCGCGGTGGCATGGAGCGCGGGTGGCGGCGCGGCTGTGAGGTCCCGCGCGGCGGGCTGCCGGAGTTGACGAAGACGGCGGCAGCTTGAGGTTGAAGAAGAGGCATGCGGGCCCGCTCATCGGACGGAAGCGCAGACGCGGCACTACGGAAGCATGGCGACGAATCTCAGAAGCATGGTTTTTTTTGGACGTCGGAAGCACGGATTTTCAACGGTGGAAGCACCGGGGATCAACGGTGGAAGCACCGGCGGCGCACTGTGGAAGCATTAGGGTTTCAGACATGAAAAATTGGGGGAGATGGACATTTATATAGGCACAAGGAGCTAGGGTTGTCCAAATGAGGTGAGGTTTTCAGCCACATGATCACAATTAGATGGCCTAGATGAAGGGAGTGGTTTGGGTTGGTTTGGTGGGCTGTTGGAGGGGTGTCTTGGGCCTCAAGGAGGGGGTACTTTGAGCCCACGAGAATAACTGTTGGAGTAGCAAACGAACTCCAAACGCGATGAGATTTGACAGGCGGGTTACACACACCAAAACAACAACACACGACAAGTCTCACACCAAAATGGAAACGCTACACGGCCAAACAACAAAGTAGGCCTCGGGGATGCCACGGACACGTGAGAGAGCTCCGGAATTCGAAATGGACAATGGAAAGAAACGAGTGAGGCCGGATGCAAATGACAACACAAATGCAATGCGATGCACATGACAACATGATATGGATGAATGCCACACACGCACACAACAAAACGACGAAAACCCGAAAGACGAAGAACACGGAATGGAATTGATGAAGCCATAGATATATATATTGCCCAAAAGGGAAAGTATTACATCCGGGGCATTACAAACTCTCCTCCACTACAAAAAAGATCTCGTCCCGAGATCTAGGACTGGAAGAAGGAAGGGTACTCGGAACAAAGGTGATCTTCTCATTCCCACGTAGCTTCTCGGTCGGCATGGTGTGACCACTTGACTTTCAAGAATTTGATGGACTTGTTGCGGGTCTTGCGCTCGGTTTCTTCGAGAATAGCAACGGGATGCTCTCGGTAAGACAAGTCTTGTTGAAGATCAATCTCTTCAAACGGAATCGTGCGTTCAGGAGTCTTGAAGCACTTGCGGAGTTGAGACACATGAAACACATCATGAACATTGGCGAAGTTGGAAGGGAGCTCAAGTTGATAGGCTAGATCGCCTCTTTTGCCAAGGATCTTGAAAGGCCCGACGTATCTAGGAGCAAGCTTTCCTTTGATACCGAATCTTTGGGTTCCTTTCATCGGAGAAACACGGAGATAGACATGATCCCCAATGTTGAAGGCCAAATCACGATGCTTGCCGTCATAGTAGCTCTTCTGACGCGACTGAGCGGCCTTGAGATTCTCACGTATGACTTTGCACATCTCTTCGGCTTCTGAGATCAAGTCATTGCCAAGAAGTTTACGTTCACCCGTCTCGGACCAGTTGAGAGGGGTACGGCACTTTCTACCATAGAGGATTTCAAACGGAGCTTTGCCGGCACTTGCTTGAAAGCTGTTGTTGTAAGAGAACTCGGCAAACGGAAGGCAATCTTCCCACTTCATGCCAAAAGATATGACACAGGCTCTGTGCATGTCTTCTAGAATCCGATTCACTCTCTCGACTTGACCACTAGTCTGAGGGTGAAATGCAGTGCTGAAACGAATCTTAGTGCCCATGGCAGACTGAAAGGAGTCCCAGAACTAAGAAGTGAACAAACTTCCACGGTCTGAGGAGATAACTTGAGGAATGCCATGTAAGGACACAATTCTGGAAGTGTACAACTCTGCCAATTGAGCTGCATTGATGGATTCTTTGACTGGAAGGAAGTGAGCGACTTTGGTAAGCTTGTCAATCACCACGAAGATAGAATCATTCCCTCTCTTGGACTTAGGAAAGCCAGTGACAAAATCCATTTCAATGTGGTCGAATTTCCACTCGGGAATAGGAAGAGGTTGTTGAAGACCGGCTGGACATTGATGCTCTGCCTTCACTCTTCTGCAGACATCACATTCATTCACGAATTGGGCAATCTCCCTTTTCATGCGAGTCCACCAGTAAGATTGCTTGAGGTCTTGGTACATCTTGGAACTGCCAGGATGAATGGAAAGGAGGGAATCATGTGCTTCGTCCATTATGAGCTTCCTGAGATCACCTTTTGGAACCACGAGTCTGTCCTCGAAGAACAAGGTATCTCTCTCATCAACGCGATAGCACTTGTATTTAGGAGTACCCTTTGCAATACCATGTTTCACTTTCTGCACCATAGCATCACTGAGTTGGGCCTCACGGATCTGATCTTCCAAGGTAGGAGCAACTTGAAGATTTGCGAGAAAACCTTGCGGAACAACTTGGAGGTTGAGCTCCCTGAATGCTTCACAAAGCTCAGGCTGGAACGGCTTGATAAGGAGGCTGTTGCAATATGCCTTTCTGCTCAAAGCATCTGCAATCACATTCGCCTTGCCAGGAGTGTATTCGATGCTGGGATCATACTCTTGGATCATTTCGATCCAACGAGTCTGGCGGAGGTTCAGATTCGGCTGTGTGAAGATGTACTTCAAGCTCTTGTGATCGGTGAAGATGTCGACTTTTCTGCCCAACAGAAGGTGTCTCCACGTAATCAAAGCATGTACCACAGCAGCTAGTTCAAGATCATGTGTGGGGTAGTTCTTCTCACTTGGCTTCAGCTGACTAGAAGTGTATGCCACAATTCTCTTGTCCTGCATAAGCACACCACCAAGTCCTTGAAGAGAAGCATCACATAATACTTCATAGGGCTTGGACTCATCTGGAGGAGTTAGAACTGGAGCAGAGACGAGCTTTTCTTTGAGAGTTTTGAATGCCACTTCACAATCTGGAGACCAGTAGTACTTGACATTCTTCTGCAACAAGTTGGAAAGAGGCTTGCAATCTTGGAGAAGTTCTCAACGAACCTTCTGCAATAGCTGGCAAGACCAAGAAAGCTTCGGAGTTGCTTGACGTTCTGAGGAGGTTCCCAGTTGACAATTGCTTCAACTTTCTCGGGGTTTACCGCAATACCGTCAGCAGAGATGATATGGCCCAGGTACAAGACCTTCTCGAGCCAAAATTCGCACTTGGAGAACTTGGCATAGAACTTATGTTCACGGAGTCTGTCGAGAACCAGACGGAGGTTCTTTTCGTGATCCTCTTCATTCTTGTAAAATACCAAAATGTCATCCAGATACACAAGCACAAACTCGCCGGTGAAGGGGTTGAAAATGTAGTGCATCATTCTCGAGAAGGTAGGTGTGACGCCCAAAGACCGACGTCCCAGAAGATTCCAGAAAATTCCAGATGTTCCGGGTTCTCCCGTGTGTTTCTTTTGTGCTTGCTTTATTTATTTTGCATTGCATCATGTCATCATGCCATCATGTCATATTTACTTTGCATCTCAACCAAATAAATCGTGTGGACCTTCGGTCCATTTAAATCGAGGGAAGGATGACTTCTCTTTAAAACATATCCTCCCAATATTTAGGGAGCTATATTATAAATATTCCATTGTTTGGAATTAACCCAACACACTCGCATATTTTTCCCCATGCCTTCTCTTTCGCTATTCCTTGCTTCTAAACCTTGTCTATAATTCTTTTCCGTTGTATCGAGGCTCCTCCTAAAGCTAGTCTCCTTTCATACTCCTTTAAGGCAAGCTAAATAATTTTGGTTTGCACTTCCCTATTTTGTTGGAACAATTTTTGTTGGGTTGGTATTATTCCATAAAGCCTTACAAAAATGTTCCATCTTTTATTTTCTTGTTCATGGCATCTTTTCTTTTTAAATGTTGAACCCCCTCCTTCTTCTCATTTTTTCTTCATGGCTATTTATCTGTAATTGGGAGATGGCAGAAGAAATATCAGCGGAGAGGCCCAGCCGCCGGCCTGCGGACTTCCCTCCCCGCGGCCCATTAGGCTCAGCCTCCCGCACTCCGTAACCCTAGCCCGTCACTCCCTTCGATCCCCTCGCAGTCCCCAGCGCCGCCAGGACCGCTCCTTCCATCGCTCCCCGACCCCATCCCCCTTCTCTCTCGATCTCCCTCTCCTCGCTGCGCAGGGCCCGACCCGATCCCCATCCCTCAGTCGCACCCTTCTTCCCCCTAGCACCTCAGCGCCGCCACCCTTCCCCTCGACCGCGGGCCGTCTCCCCCAGTGCCCCAGCGCCCCAGCCCCCACCACGCCTCGCCATGGTGCCCCGCCGCCGGCCTTGCCACGTCCGCCGCCGCGTCGTGCTGTCGTCCGCGCCTCACCTTCTTCGCTCGCCGGAGCGACCCGCGCGACCTGTCCGGCAGTGGAGCACCACCGTCGTCGCCTCGTCCGCGCCATCCTGCCGCCGTGCTCGGTCGCCGTCGGCATCCACGGCCAGCGTCGCGCCTGTGCCGTCCTCTCGGCCTCCATTCCTCTTCCCGCGCGCCCAACCTCCGGGCAGTTGGACCTCGTCGCCTAGCCATCCGTACCTCTCCTCTGCTGTCAACCAGCTCCGCCGGAGCTCGGCCCCTGTTTTGCCTTCAGCATCCCGCAACCGCTGGCAGAGCTCCAAGGCTGACCTCGAAGGACATGGCTACGCCGTGAACCCATGCTACGTGTTTCTGCTGCCAAGTACCACGACTATGCTGCAAGACCCATGGTATAACCCGCAAGCATCAAAGTTCCACTACGGTCGCCCTGTTTGTGCGCCAAGTCCCTCTACAAAACATGTACAACTACAGTCGTCTCGGAATCGCCAAGTACGACTACGCAAGACCACGGCCCCGACAAGTACCACGACGACCCGAACGGCTATGAAACATGAACGACTACCGTCGCCGAAGACCCTCAAGTACAACTACGGAACATGTACAACTACCGCCGTCGTGATCTTGTCAAGAAAACGTGTACCACTACCCTCGCCAAGTCCCGAGACCGACAAGTTCCACGACAACCCCGAGTACCACTACACATGGCGATGCGACAAGTACCCCTACCGATGACCGAGAACGACTACTTCCACTACTGCCGCGAGAAGGACTACTTCCACTACGTCCCTCGACGACTCGAACCGCTTCGAGACCGAGTATTCCGAAGGTATAACCCGAGACGATGAACCGTGGATGAATGCTTGCATGTGTTGTATGAAATGTTTCACTTGTGTGCTCCGTGCCCGTTTCATCTTTTGTCGTGCTCCTCGGTTGCCTCGTCGCCGACCCGTGGGAACCCGGTGACGGGATCACCCCATCTTTCTTCTTGACACGCTCTCCGTCATCTTTTGCACCGGTCTCTCAATGAGTTACAGGAACCGAGATGTTGCGTTGCATCATTTTCGGATCGTTGCCGTGGCACCCTTTCTTCCACCACGGTGACAATACTTCATATCTTCTTCATGTTAACCTTTAATTAATAAATTGCATAAACTTGATCATGTCATCCGCATCATGTTAACAACATTAAAATGTGTGATTGTTATTTGCTTAAAATTGCTAAACATGCTCATGGGGGTTTTCCGGAATTTGTTGTTGTTATTTCCGGCCTCATTTAAAATGTCTAAATAGGTAGTTTGTTTTTGCTTCACCTCTTGCCATGTTAACAAACATTTAACCTTGCCTTGTAAATAAACGAGAGTCAATTAAATAAACAAATGTGGTGTTTCATAAATATGCAACTCGTTGCATATTGAGCTCCACTTAACATGTAGTCTTGTTTGTGCACTTTGCCATGCCATGCATAATTAAACCGGACATGCATCATACTTGGATGTGCATCGTATGCCATGCTTATGATTGTGTGTTTACCATCTTGTTTGCTTCTTTCTGGTTGCTTCTCTTGTTAGCTTCGGTTTCGTTCCGGAGTTGTGAGGATTCGCTCGACTATGTTGCTCCGTCTACTTCGTGGACCCGTTCTTCTCCCTTGCGGAATTCCAGGCAAGATGATCATACCCTTGGATACCTTTACTACCATTGCCATTCTTAGTTGTCTCGATGCTATCGTTACATGTCGCGCTACCCATCTTTTATGTCAGCCTCTCCTTGTTGCCATGAAACCTCTAACCTTTGACACCTTCCTAGCAAAACCAGTGTTTGGCTATGTTACCCGCTTGCTCAGCCCCTCTTATAGCGTTGTTAGTTGCAGGTGCAGATGAAGTTCGTTCCAGGAGGGAACTTCTTGTTGGAATATCACAATATCTATAATTATTATTAACACACCTATATACTGGGCATGGGTGGAAGGCTTGGCCTTTTGCTCGGTGTTTTGTTCCACTCATGCCACCTTAGGCGCCGATAAACCGGCATTATGTTCCTTGATTTTGCGTTCCTTACACGATGGGTGGATGGGGACCCCTTGACAGTTCGACTTTGAATAAAACTCCTCCAACAAGGCCCAACATTGGTTTTAATTTGCCTCATAATAACAACTTAATTAAATAATTAAATTGCATAGGGGGTCGCGTCCCCGGGGTTTCTTTCTACATAGCAGGGGGGCCAGTGCTGATGGTGTTGGTCCCAAACGGGGGTCCTGCAGGGCCTCCTTGGGGAAACCCGAGGTATCTGGTATAACCTGTAGCATCACCCATCCGGACGTGGCCGGAGACGAGATACGCGCGGCTACTATCAGGGTGTCGGCACGCCGGGAGGTCTTGCTGGACTAGTTTTACCATTGTCAAAATGTATGGTGCACTGGGATGCCGAGCCTGATCGGTTTTCCCTAAGATAAGGTGTGATGATATTATATTTATCACTTCAGCTAATCGTGAGAGCTTGTGATGGGCTAAGTTGGGACACCCCTGGAGGGTTATGATCTTTCGAAAGCCGTGCCCGCGGTTATGTGGCAGATTGGAATTTGTTAATGTCCGGTTGTAGAAAACTTGACAGAGGATCCGAAGTAAAACACACAACTGTGTGAGTAACCGTGACTGTCTCTTTTCACTTTGAGAAGAGAACACGGTGGGGTTATGTTTGACTCGTATGTAGATTAGGATCTTTAGCGATCACTACTAGTTTGCGACCGTTTGCGTAGATGCTCATCTTATTCTTGTACTCGTAAGCTAGCCACCATATTATGCTTAGCCGCTGCTGCAACCTCACCACTTTACCTCTTCCTACCCATAAAGCTTTGCTAGTCTTGATACCCATGGTTATGGGATTGCTGAGTCCTCGTGGCTCACAGATACTACAACACCAGATGCAGGTTCAGCCGAGTATGAAGCAGGAGATGGATCAGTACTTCACTGGGAGCTCGATGAAGAGAGTGGCCGTATGCTTGTGACGTTTCGGCGATCAGTAGTTGTTTCTACTAGGGGCGATTCTGACCTGTGGCTTTATGTTTTGGTATCTTTCTTTTGGATCTTCGCCCGTAGTCGGGTTGTGATGTTTTTAATGATGTTTTGCTTATGTAATGTATTGTGTGAAGTGGCGAGTGTAAGCCAACTATCTCCTTTTTGCAGTTTCATCCCTATTTTTACATGAGTCGTGTAAAGATACCAAACTTGAGATCATTCCAGAATGGGCTTATACCTTTAAGTCATGCCTCGACACGTAGGAGGTATAGTCCAATCCAGGGCATTACAAGTTGGTATCAGAGCCTTCTCCGACCTAGAAGCCCCCACTGATTGATCGAATCGTTGACGGTTGAGTCTAGGCACACACATGAAAATGTTTTGAGTCCTATATTTATATCGGAGAGTAGGATTTCTTTGCTCCTCACCTCTTTTCACTCTGGTGAGGACTCCTGACGACTACTCTTGCCTCTTGTACTTTCAAAAAATGCACCAAATTGTTTTTTGGATCTCCCGAGTATTGTTTGGATTGTTCCGATGTCTTTGTGACGAGAACATTGTTCTTGATGCCTTCTGTCATTAGGGGTTGTGGCAGTGTCCCGGGGAGTTGAGCTCCGAGGTGTTGTCGTCACAAATATATCGCATCAGTTCTGGAATACTTAAGACGGCCGAGATCGAAAACTCTCCTATGCGGTTACTGGCAAGATAACCCCGACATCACCCAGTACTGGGGAGGTAGTTCGGGAGTATTGCCATAGCTTGTATAGTGGATGCGTTTCGAAGGTCCGAGGTAAACGGTTTCCGGAAATAACTGGTTATGTGTTGAAGGATGGATACAGCTGGATGTAGGATTAGAGTTGAGTGCGCGGTGCTTCCCCTGTATCCCCAACACCTGATTGCATAACTGGAAACTTTCGGAAATTAATAGGTGGGTTCATCTAGTAGTTCTAGGCATTCTTCCAACGAGTGCACGATATGAAGTTCGGGGTTCTACATTGAGTGAAGTGGTTTTATGGGCTTGTTCCGATCGGGAGTTGCATCTTAAAGGGTCCTTGGCTATGCTGATCCGGGGATTGCAAAACCCTTTTGTAACACGTTCCATAAGCTTTTAGCACGAATTTGTCGAACGAAGCTTCTATTTTGTATTTGGTCTATCTGTTCCTTGTTCCTTTTTATTTTCCTTTTGTTCTCCAAGTGGCTTCTCGACAAGTTGATGTACCTACGGAATTCATTCGTTCAATTCTCCGTTCGAATGATATTGTGAAGATTATGTTGCTACATATCTATCCGTTGTTTTTGTTTTGATTCTGGTATTCGAGTTGCTTCGATGTCAAATGTTGATTCCATACGTTTCCTAATCGGTGTTCTCATATTTCTATGGGAGTGCTAATTCTTCTTGACCATCGAGATTTTCATGTTAATCCTTTTCAACCGGTGTGCCTCCTCTTCAAGTTACTCCATACGGACGCCGTTGAGAATCCGACGATTTGTCTGTTTCATTCATCCCAAGTTATCTGTTTTTCCCCTCCCTCCCACCCTCCTTATTCTCGGAGCAAGAAATTCTCAAATGAAGTATCCATTTTATTCATGTGAGGTTTCTTCATTCATTTCCTTCAATGTTCTTATCCGATGATTCTCAGGAAGATGCTCAAGAGCTTCAAGTTCATCATTCTTCGTTCTCGTTTCTTCTCTGGTGGATGTAATTCAAGATTTCGGTGTTGATCTTATCCTTTTCCTCTTTTCACAATGCTTTATTATTCCGGTGCTCCAATTAATCATTCTCCTCTTGCTATTCTCCTCAGAAGAGTCGTGTTTCAATTCTTAATCCGTTCAAGCTATTTTGAGGATTGCTATCTTATTCAAGCCATTTAATTCAACCGGTGTAATATCTCTTAAGCAATCTTTCTCAACGGTGATTTCTTTTGAGTGGGCCCTAACCCACAGGTCTTTCCAGGATCTTACCAGACTCTTCTATTTTTCTGGAGCTATACTCAAATTCTTTTCATAGTGTGACGTAAGAATGATTTCCATCGATCACATGCTTTCTCCAAGATCGTTTCCAATTATTCTCATCTTTAGCTCAACCTTCCATTTTTTTATTCTTCCGGAATATCTCGCAATTCTTCAAGGTGTTCCTCCTTGTCATTCTCAACTTTTGAAGACTCGAAGACGAGTTCCTCTTGAATCCTTGTCCGTTCTTCCAAGATTCGTGGTTCTAGCTTCATGCCATCCTCATTATTGTTTCGATTGTGAGGAATTATTTTCATACCATCCGAAGCATTTCATGAATTCTTTTCTTTGTGATCCTCCAAAGGCCATCATTTCAGAAGATTTCTTCGATCTCGGTTTTCAACTTTGTCCTCCAAATATTCTTCATTGATGCCTCTTCGTTCGTCTACATATTCTTACGGTGGTTTGTTCAAGATTACCCTTCCGTTGTTATCGTTTTAATTCAATTGTTCTTTTCATAATCCTACCGGTGGTTCGTTGAAGATTTACCCAAGCTTGTGCGAGATCTCTCTTAATTCTTTGCAACGAGAATAAGTAGTATGCCAAATCCATTGATTGTCATCAATTAATTTGGTGAAGGATAAGCATACAATAAATCTTATTCTTTTCATCTTTCGCTTCTCATTCTTTCATTACCGGAGTTTTCATGGTGGTTCATCAAGATTTAATTCATCCTCGAAGTCTTCATCAAGATTCTTGTTGGAGGAGCTCAAATATTTGTTCTTCTTGCATTTTGAAGTGCTATTCTTTCTACCTTATCTTTTCAGATGGTGTTATGTCATTCTTGACAATTCCTTCATGTTTCATGATTCACGAGTTATCAAGAATGAGATAATTAAAACCATCAATTCTTAATCTTTAGGAGATCCTTTCAACCCCTCATTTTTATTCGTTGGAGTAATCTTGGTTTGTATTTCACCTAAAAGCTTTCCCTAAGGATTGTTGCTATAATGGTGCTTATAAATGACCCAAGTTCTTCATTTATCTTTCCGGTGAGATAAGTTTACCGTCTCCTTGTTGATCTCAATCCAATCAAATATTTCCGTTAGTGCCTGGTTGTCACCTCATAACTTTGAGATGTTTTCCATAAGCCACATCAAGCTTATTCGTTTCGTGTTGATTTTTTCCATCAACCCCATTCAACCCTTCTTTGTAAGGAGGATTTCCTGATTCATTCGGGGGAGAAGTTGTCATTTTCTTCTCCGTTCTTTCTTTCCAATGACCTAACATATATTATTTCATTCCAAAGGCATTGTGATGTTGCTCTCTTTTACCATCATCTCGTTTTTATCAAGATCATATTCTCCCTTGCTTGTCTATTTATCCGGAGTGTTGTGTCCTCCATTCTAGTTCTCTCATCTTATCAAGTTTTGCCTATCTTTTTAACCGGAGTGCTATCTGAAATCTTTCTTACCCCTTGTGTCATTCTTTAAATTGTTTCAGAGGCTGTGTGTTGTTGTTTTCATCAAGTATCATCCCAACTTGGCAAGTTCATGTTCAATTCCTTCCATTTTCAGTCGGAGTGCTGTCCAAATCATGTCATTCTTATTCCTTGGCTATACCATTGTGGTTTCATATTCTTTTGTCTTGTAAGCTCTTGTCTCATGTCTTTCAACCTTCAAGGTTCTCATAATGTTCCTTGTTCCTCCTTTTACCGGAGTGCTCATAACTTCGTTCATCTCTGTTGTATTCTTTCCTTCAAGATTGTTCAACCTCTCAAGGTTCCTGGTTTCACTCGTCTGTCAAAAAAGCAACTTTGTTCTACCTCTTCCTCTTACGTTTTACCCGGTGTTATCTCTAGGATCTCGGGTCGAGATCCTCTGTTAGTGTGGGAGAGTTGTGACGCCCGAAGACCGACGTCCCAGAAGATTCCAGAAGATTCCAGATGTTCCGGGTTCTCCCGTGTGTTTCTTTTCTGCTTGCTTTATTTATTTTGCATTGCATCATGTCATCATGCCATCATGTCATATTTACTTTGCATCTCAACCAAATAAATCGTGTGGACCTTCGGTCCATTTAAATCGAGGGAAGGATGACTTCTCTTTAAAACATATCCTCCCAATATTTAGGGAGCTATATTATAAATATTCCATTGTTTGGAATTAACCCAACACAGCCTTCTCTTTCGCTATTCCTTGCTTCTAAACCTTGTCTATAATTCTTTTCCGTTGTATCGAGGCTCCTCCTAAAGCTAGTCTCCTTTCAAACTCCTTTAAGGCAAGCTAAATAATTTTGGTTTGCACTTCCCTATTTTGTTGGAACTATTTTTGTTGGGCCGGTATTATTCCATAAAGCCTTACAAAAATGTTCCATCTTTTATTTTTCTTGTTCATGGCCTCTTTTCTTTTTAAATGTTGAACCCCCTCCTTCTCATTTTTTCTTCATGGCTATTTATCTGTAATTGGGAGATGGCAGAAGAAATATCAGCGGAGAGGCCCAGCGGCCGGCCTGCGGCCTACCCTCCCCGCGGCCCATCAGGCCCAGCCTCCCGCACTCCGTAACCCTAGCCCGTCACTCCCTTCGATCCCCTCGCAGTCCCCAGCGCCGCCAGGACCGCTCCTTCCATCGCTCCCCGACCCCATCCCCCTTCTCTCTCGATCTCCCTCTCCTCGCTGCGCAACGCCCGACCCGATCCCCATCCCTCAGCCGCACACTTCTTCCCCCCAGCACCTCAGCGCCGCCACCCTTCCCCTCGATCGCGGGACGCCTCCCCCAGTGCCCCAGCGCCCCAGCCCCCACCACGCCTCGCCATGGTGCCCCGCCGCCGGCCTTGCCACATCCGCCGCCATGTCGTGCTGTCGTCCGTGCCTCGCCTTCTGCGCTCGCCGGAGCGACCCGCGCGACCTATCCGGCAGTGGAGCACCACCATCGTCGCCTCGTCCGCGCCATCCTGCCGCAGCGCTCGGTCGCCGCCGGCATCCACGGCCAGCGTCGCGCCTGTGCCGTCCTCTCCGCCTCCATTCCTCTTCCCGCGCGCCCAACCTCCGGGCAGTTGGACCTCGTCGCCTAGCCATCCGTACCTCTCCTCTACTGTCAACCAGCTCCGCCGGAGCTCGGCCCCTGTTTTGCCTTCAGCATCCCGCAGCCGCTGGCAGAGCTCCAAGGCTGACCTCGAAGGACATGGCTACACCGCGAACCCATGCTACGTGTTTCTGCCGCCAAGTACCACGACTATGATGCATGACCCATGGTACAACCCGCAAGCATCAAAGTTCCACTACGGTCGCCCTGTTTTTGCGCCAAGTCCCTCTACAAAACGTGTACAACTACAGTCGTCTCGGAATCGCCAAGTACGACTACGCAAGACCACGGCCCCGACAAGTACCACGACGACCCGAACGGCTACGAAACGTGAACGACTACCGTCGCCGAAGACCCTCAAGTACAACTACGGAACATGTACAACTACCGCCGTCGTGATCTCGTCAAGAAAACGTGTACCACTACCGTCGCCAAGTCCCGAGACCGACAAGTTCCATGACGACCCCGAGTACCACTACACATGGCGATGCGACAAGTACCCCTACTGATGACCGAGAACGACTACTTCCACTACTACCGCGAGAACGCCTACTTCCTCTACTATTCGCGAGAACGACTACTTCCACTACGTCCCTCGATGACTCGAACCGCTTCGAGAACGAGTGTTCCGAAGGTATAACCCGAGACGATGACCCGTGGATGAATGCTTGCATGTGTTGTATGAAATGTTTCACTTGTGTGCTCCGTGCCCGTTTCATCTTTTGTCGTGCTCCTCGATAGCCTTGTCGCCGACCCGTGGGAACCCGGTGACGGGATCACCCCATCTTTCTTCTTGACACGCTCTCCGTCATCTTTTGCATCGGTCTCTCAACGAGTTACCGGAACCGAGATGTTGCGTTGCATCATTTTCGGATCGTTGCCGTGGCACCCTTTCTTCCACCACGGTGACAATACTTGATATCTTCTTCATGCTAACATTTAATTAATAAATTGCATAAACTTGATCATGTCATCCGCATCATGTTAACAACATTAAAATGTGTGATTGTTGTTTGCTTAAAATTGCTAAACATGCTCATGGGGGTTTTCTGGAATTTGTTGTTGTTATTTCCGGCCTCATTTAAAATGTCTAAATAGGCAGTTTGTTTTTTCTTCACCTCTTTTCATGTTAACAAACATTTAACCTTGCCTTGTAAATAAACGAGAGTCAATTAAATAAACAAATGTGGTGTTTCGTCAATATGCAACTCGTTGCATATTGAGCTCCACTTAACTTGTAGTCTTGTTTGTGCACTTTGCCATGCCATGCATAATTAAACCGGACATGCATCATACTTGGATGTGCATCGTATGCCATGCTTATGATTGTGTGTTTACCGTGTTGTTTGCTTCTTTCCGGTTGCTTCTCTTGTTAGCTTCGGTTTCGTTCCGGAGTTGTGAGGATTCGCTCGACTATGTTGCTCCGTCTACTTCGTGGACCCGTTCTTCTCCCTTGCGGAATTCCAGGCAAGATGATCATACCCTTGGATACCTTTACTACCATTGCCATGCTTAGTTGTCTCGATGCTATCGTTACATGTCGCGCTACCCATCTTTTATGTCAGCCTCTCCTTGTTGCCATGAAACCTCTAACCTTTGACACCTTCCTAGCAAAACCACTATTTGGCTATGTTACCCGCTTGCTCAGCCCCTCTTATAGCGTTGTTAGTTGCAGGTGAAGATGAAGTTCGTTCCAGGAGGGAACTTGTTGTTGGAATATCACAATATCTATAGTTATTATTAACACACCTATATGCTGGGCATGGGTGGAAGGCTTGGCCTTTTGCTCGGTGTTTTGTTCCACTCATGCCACCTTAGGCGCCGATAAACCGGCATTACGTTCCTTGATTTTGCGTTCCTTACACGATGGGTGGATGGGGACCCGTTGACAGTTCGACTTTGAATAAAACTCCTCCAGCAAGGCCCAACATTGGTTTTAATTTGCCTCATAATAATAACTTAATTAAATAATTAAATTGCATAGGGGGTCGCGTCCCCGGGGTTTCTTTCTACATAGCAGGGGCGCCAGTGCTGATGGTGTTGGTCCCAGACGGGGGTCCTGCAGGGCCGCCTTGGGGAAACCCGAGGTATCTGGTATAACCTGTAGCATCACCCATCCGGACAAGGCCTGAGACGAGATACGCGCAGCTACTATCAGGGTGTCGGCACGCCGGGAGGTCTTGCTGGACTAGTTTTACCATTGTCGAAATGTCTTGTGCACCGGGATGCCGAGCCTGATCGGTTTTCCCTAAGATAAGGGGTGATGATATTATATTTATCACTTCAGCTAATCGTGAGAGCTTGTGATGGGCTAAGTTGGGACACCCCTGCAGGGTTACGATCTTTCGAAAGTCGTGCCCGCGGTTATGTGGCAGATTGGAATTTGTTAATGTCCGGTTGTAGAAAACTTGACAGAGGATCCGAAGTAAAACACACAACTGTGTGAGTAACCGTGACTGTCTCTTTTAACTTTGAGAAGAGAATACGGTGGGGTTATGTTTGACTCGTATGTAGTTCAGGATCTTTAGCGATCACTACTAGTTTGCGACCGTTTGCGTAGATGCTCATCTTATTCTTGTACTCGTAAGCTAGCCACCATATTATGCTTAGCCGCTGCTGCAACCTCACCACTTTACCTCTTCCTACCCATAAAGCTTTGCTAGTCTTGATACCCATGGTTATGGGATTGCTGAGTCCTCGTGGCTCACAGATACTACAACACCAGATGCAGGTTCAGCCGAGTATGAAGCAGGAGATGGATCAGTACTTCACTGGGAGCTCGATGAAGAGAGTGGCCGTATGCTTGTGACGTTTCGACGATCAGTAGTTGTTTCTACTAGGGGCGATTCTGACTTGTGGCTTTATGTTTTGGTATCTTTCTTTTGGATCTTCACCCTTAGTCGGGTTGTGATGTTTTGAATGATGTTTTGCTTATGTAATGTATTGTGTGAAGTGGCGAGTGTAAGCCAACTATCTCCTTTTTGCAGTTTCATCCCAATTTTTACATGGGTCGTGCAAAGATACCAAACTTGAGATCATTCCAGAATGGGCTTATACCTTTAAGTTGTGCCTCGACACGTAGGAGGTATAGTCCCATCCTGGGCATTACAGTAGGTGGAGCATTGGCGAGACCAAAGGACATGACTGTATACTCATAGGAGCCGTAGCTCGTTCTGAAGGCAGTCTTGGGGATATCTTCCTCGTGAATGCGAATTTGGTGATAGCCCATTCGGAGATCGAGCTTAGAGAACACTTTAGCTCCTTTGAGCTGCTCGAACGGTTCGTTGATGTTGGGGAGCGGATACTTGTTCTTTATTGTTTTCTTGTTCAATGGCCGGTAATCGATGCAAAGGCGCTCCGTGCCATCCTTCTTCTTGACAAATAAGACAGCACAGCCCCAAGGAGACGTACTAGGCCTGATCAGACCCATACGCTCCTGTTCATCAAGCTGCTTCTTCAACTCCTTCAACTCTTTAGGAGAGAGCTTGTACGGACGCCGGCATGCTGGCTCAGTACCAGGCTCGAGTTCAATGACGAATTCCACTTGACGGTGTGGAGGCATGCCTGGAAGTTCTTCAGGAAAGACGTCTTCGTATTCGTTAACCACCGGAATTTGAGATATGGCATTAATCTCGCCCTTGTCATTGAGAGAGAAAAGCCTGATTGTGTTATCCCTGGAGGCGAAGATAATCACATCTTCATCAGGATGAGTAATCTTGACTTCCTTCTGTGCACAGTCAATGTGAGCATCATGCTGACAAAGCCAATCCATCCCGAGGATGAGGTCAATGTCGGAATTGCCGAGAACCACCGGTTTAGCCAGAAAGCGATAATCACCCATACGAATAGAAACATCCGGAGCAAAAATATTAGAAGTCATACGTCTCCCCGGAGAAATGACTTGCAACTTCTGAGGCAGACTTTGGACGTCAACATTATGCTTGGATGCAAATGGTTGAGACATGAAAGAACATGAAGCACCCCAATCAAACAACACTTTAGCAGGAAAAGAGTTCACTGAAAGGTTACCCAAAATCACATTAGAAGAATTCTCCGCTTGCGCTGCATTCATCAGATTCACCCTTGCTTGCTTGGGATTATGCTTCACAATAGATGTGCTGACAGATGGAGGAGGCGGAAGGCGCCTTGGGTTGGGGCACTTGTTAGCATAGTGACCTTTCTGAGTGCACTTGTTGTAGACCACTTCTGAGAGAGGACGGAAATGAGAACCACTTGACTTGGAACCTTGAGACTGATGCTTTGACTGGTTGCTTGGTTTGGGTGGGTGGGAGAAACCACGGCCACTAGAGTTCTTGTTGATGTTGTTGTTGTTGTTGTAGGGAGCTCGGATCACAGGAGGAGGTGGAAGCCAAAATTTCTGTTGCTTCGTGACCACTTGAGAAGATGAGGAGGAGTGAACGACATCTCGAATCCTCTTTTTAGAAGCCTCCATCTTGAGCTGGGCTGCCTCTTGCTTAAGCGCCATGTTATAGAATTTGTCAAACTCATCAGGCTCGAACAAGGTGAGAGCAAGTTCAAGTTCATCCTTGAGACCTCCACGGAACTGATAGATCTTGCTCTTGGCATCTGGTATGTCTTGCTTGGCACAGCGGGCAAGGTTTTGGAACTTGACATTATACTGGTAGACAGTCATTGAGCCTTGCTTCAGGTTGCAGAATTGCTCACACATACCCTCGATGACACTTGTTGGAATGTGGTGAGAGCGAAAGTCCATGCAGAAATCATCCCAAGAGATCACACGCCCTTCTCTGGAGTCTTTGTACCGCTGCCACCAGTCAGCTGCTTGGTCCTTGAGTTGGAAGGCTGCAAACTTCACATAGTCCTCAGGCCTTACGTTGCTGCACTCAAAATGCTTATTGATATCGGTAATCCAATCTTCAGCATCGAGAGGGTCGACACAATAATTGAAAGCCTTTGGTTGATTGGCCAAGAACTGGTTGAGCGTAGCATGGTGCTGTTGGTTGAAGAAATTGCCTTGGTTCCCTGGAGCACCCTGATTTGCTTGATTTGCTTGCATCTGCTGCATCATCTGCATCAACATCTAGGTGTTCTGGTTTGTAGTCTGCATAATCGCTCTCCAGGCCTCAGACGGAGGAGGAGGGGAAGGAGGACGGTCTGGAACCTCTTCACCCTCTGGGTTAGTGTTGGGAACCCGTTTCGGAGCCATCCTGAAAGAGATGACCACCAATCAACAATTGATTGAAAGAAGGTATAAGCTGAAACAACGGATAGAAATGCAACATAGTCTTCACAAGAATCATTCGAACAAGAGGAACGAATGAAATTCTCAGTTTAATGATAACAACAATTTTCACGAGAAGCCACTGGGAGACAAAAGATAAATAAGAAAACACAAGGTACAGATGGAACAAACACAAGATAGGAGCTTCGTTCGACATCTTTGTGCTGAAAGCTTATGGAACGTGTTACGAAAGGGTTTTGCAATCCCCGGATCAGCATAGCCAAGGATCCTTTAAGATGCAACTCCCGATCTGAACATCGGCCATAATACCACTTCACTCAATGTAGAACCCCAAACTCCGTAACCTGCATACGTTGGAAGAATGCCTACGATCTACTGGATGAACCCACCTATTAATTTCCGAAAGTTTCCAGTTATGCAATCAGGTGTTGGGGATACAGGGGAAGCATCGCGCACCCAACTCAAATCCTACATCCAGCTGTATCCATCCTTCAACACATAACCAGTTGTTCTCGGAAACCATCTACCTCGAACCTTCGAAAAGCATCCACTATACAAAGCTATGGCAATACTCCCGAACTACCTCCCCAGTACTGGGTGATGTCGGGGTTATCTTGCCACTAACCGTATAGGAGAGTTTTCGATGTCGGCCATCTTAAGTATTCTAGTATTGTCGCGATATGCTTGTGACGACAATACCCCAAAGCTCAACTCCCAGGGACACTGCCACAACCCCTAATGTCAGGAGGCATCGAGAACAATATTCTCGTCACAAGGACATCGAAACAATCCGACAATACTCGCGAGATTCCTAAACAAAATTTGGTGCAATTTTTTGAAAGTAGAAGAGGCCAGAGTAGTCGTCAGGAGTCCTCACCAGAAGGAAAAGAGATGAGGAGCAAAGAAATCCTACTCTCCGATATAAATATAGGACTCAAAACATTTTCAGTGTGTGCCTAGACTCAACCGTCAACGATTCGATCAAACAGTGGGGGCTTCTAGGTCGAAGAAGGCTCTGAATACCAACTTGTAATGCCCAGGATGGGACTATATCTCCTACGTGTCGAGGCACGACTTAAAGATATAAGCCCATTCTGGAATGATCGCAAGTTTGGTACCTTTGCACATCTCATGTAAAAATAAGGATGGAAAACTGAAAAGATAGTTGGCTTACACTCGCCACGTCACCCAAATACATTACATGTTCAAACATCATTCAGATAAACATCACATTCCATCTAAGGGTAAGATCCAAATGACAAGGTACCAAACATAACATTAAACCACAGGTCTAGATCGAATCCTAGTAGAAGCTCTACTGATCAACCGGATAGTTCACATAGTAACGGCTACGCTCCTCATCGTACTCCCAGTCTAGCTCAGTGCCATCGCCTGTGTAGCTCACCATCGTACCTGCATCTGGTGTCGTGAAGTAACTGTGAACCACAGAGGACTCAGCAATCCCGTTCCCGGGTAACACGACTATTCAAGCCTTGGGTGTGGAACAAGGCTGAAGAAAGAACAAGAGGTTGCAGCAGCACTAGCCTAGCTTACGTAAAAGAGAGCGAGAAGAGAAGGTGCCTCGGTCGAGAGATGATCACGAAGTGATCCTAACTAAAACAAGTCAAACATAACCCCACCGTGTTCACTTCCCAAATCCCTTTCGGAAAATGACCGTCATGGTACTCACGCTGGTAGTGTATTGGAACATTGTGTCAAGTTTTCTACAACGGGATATTAACGATCTCCCATCTGCCACATAACCGCGGGCACGACTTTCGAAAGTTCATAACCCTGCAGGGGTGTTCCAACTTGGCCCATGACAAGCCCACAATCCGCGAAGTAGCAACTCCAAGGTGGGAAGACCCGAGTATTCTCGGAATCCCGTGCTCAAGATACTCCGAACTAAGGTAAGGCTAATCCAGCAAATCCTCCCGGCGTGCCGACACCCTGACAATAGCCGCGCGTATCCAGTCTCAGGCCACGACCGGATGGGTGAAGCTACGGGTTTTTACCAGACCTCGGGTTTCCCCATGGTGGCCCCGCAGGCTCCCCGTTTCGGACCAACACACCTGTGGAGCACTGGCCCGGGGTTGTTGATTAAGAAGAGGGTTAATTACTCCCTATGCAAGTTTTTAGTTATTAGGCAAATAGTACCAATGTTGGGACTTGCTGGAAAAGACTTAGCACTTAGCGGTTTATCGAGGGGGTCCCTTAACCCCAACCGTGTGAGGAACGCATAATCAAGGAACATACACCGGTTTATACGGTTCCTAGGGCGGCATGAGTGGAACAAATCACCAAGCAAAAGGCTTAGCCTTCCACCCATTACCAATATATAGATGATTTCATTTAATAATTAATATAGTGTGATATCCCAACAAGCTTCAACAAGAAGCAAGAATCTTCAATCTTCTCCTGCAACTAACAATGCTATAAGAGGGGCTGAGCGAAGCCTACGTATAGCCAATCAATGGTTTGCATAGGTAGGGTGGTGAAACAGGTTCATGGTTACAATAGGAGGCTGACAGGAAAACATGGGCATCGAGGCAAAACTATAGATCGAGACTTCTAGCAATATGCAAAACACGGTCATCTTGCCTGAAGAGTTGTCGATGGGATCGTAAGAGGGGTCCTCGTTCTCAACCTCGGTAGTAACCTCGTGCTCGTACTCGTACTCGGTCTCAGCTTCCGGCTCTACTCAAACACAAGAACACAAGGCAACGAATCAAACAAGATGCAATGCGCAGAAAAATTACTGGATGCATGACTGATGCACTATGGAAGCAAAACAAATGCACTATGGAAGCACAGAAAGTCTACTTAGGAAGCACAATGTTACAGCACAACAATATGCATCAAGCAAAATGCTTCAAAACATGATAACAAGAGGATAATTTGAATCTACATGCAAAATCACACAAGTTTCATATAGGACTTGCTCAAAACGGAGCAACGGGCTAAAAGTTACACCTGAAACAATAAACATGCACAAGCTGAAAATAACAGCCACATAGCAACTTCGGAGCAAGAGATAAATAGTCTACAGCACTCAAACATCATGGCAATGAGCATGGACATAAAGTAGACATCTCCTACAGCAAACAATTCCATTGGAGCATCCCCAAAGGAGCCATGGATCAATAGCAACAAGCTATTACATATTGAACTTGACAAAAAAAACCTGACAGCAGTAATTTGTTGCAACTTGGGAGCAAAAGTTAAATATGCTACAGCCACCCAAATAATCATGTGAGAGCATGAATGGATATCCAACAATATATATAACAAGGAATCATCAAGAGTCCCCCCAAAACTATCATGGATTGGTCTAGAACAACAAGCAAACATGGCATCTAGAAATTACAGATTCCAGACTTCGTGAAATTTCACTAAGTGTTAGAACAGTAGTAACATCATGGCATCTTTGTGAGCAAGTTTAATTCACCTCAAAGCATATCAAGACAAGTGGTAAGCACCACATCAAAGTGCTCATGATGGGGAATCCAAAACATTTAAGCATGCATCAAGGGCACAACCACATCAATAGCAACGAGCTCCTCAACGAGGCATCTTGTAACAAGTTTAACGACATAACAGCCACATAGCACTTTGCAAAGGAGATAAACATGGCAAGATGAAATCTATCATGCAAGCTAAAGCACCCAACATGTAGAGCATAACATTATGAACACGTGGACATATCATTTGCTTCATTTGGATAAACATGCACCAAGTTATCACATTGCAAAGATGGCATGAAAACAACTACTAACAGCAGTTTAAAACAAGTAGCACTCTTCTCATGAAGATTAAGACATCTAGATGACCTTAAACATGCATGGCACAATGGAACAAAATGTAGTACATGACTCCACGATCATTTTGACATATCATTTGCTCAAATCGGACAACCACACAAAAAGTTATCCACAATGCAAAACTGCATCCGACAAGTAAAACACCCAGGAACTTAGTGAAGAAAACCACCTCGGAGTCAGATCTGGTCAACGGGCTCCGGGGTCAACGCGGACGCGGTCAAACGGGCCTCGGGCCCGCGGCGGAGCGGATCGGGCGGAGGGGCCTGAGCGGAGCGGGCTGACGGGCCCCGCGGGGATCCGGCCCGTTAGGGCAAACCGGATCGGGGTCGGGGAGATCGGGACTCCCCCGATCGGCGGCGCCCACGACGTGGGGAGGGGCGGCGGCGGTGGCGGCGCCCGGCCGGCACGACGGCGGAGGTGCGGCGGCGAGCGGTGGCGAGGAGCGTGGGTGGCGGTGCGGCGGTGAGGTCCGGTGCGGCGGGCTGCCGGAGTTGACGAAGACGGCGGCAGCTGGAGGTTGAAGAAGAGGCGTGCGGGCCCGCTCGTCGGACGGAAGCGCAGACACGGCACTACGGAAGCACGGCGACGAATCTCGGAAGCATGGTTTTTCTGGGACGTCGAATGCACGGATTTTCAACGGTGGAAGCACCGGCGGCGCACTTTGGAAGCATTAGGGTTTCAGACGCGAAAAATTGGGGGAGATGGACATTTATATAGGCACAAGGAGCTAGGGTTGTCCAAATGAGGTGAGGTTTTCAGCCACATAATCACAATTAGATGGCCTAGATGAAGGGAGTGGTTTGGGTTGGTTTGGTGGGCTGTTGGAGGGGTGTCTTGGGCCTCAAGGAGGGGGTACTTTGAGCCCACGAGAATAAATGTTGGAGTAGCAAACGAACTCCAAACGCGACGAGATTTGACAGGCGGGTTACACACACCAAAACAACAACACACGACAAGTCTCACACCAAAACGGAAACGCTACACGGCCAAACAACAAAGCAGGCCTCGGGGATGCCACGGACACGTGAGAGAGCTCCGGAACTCAAAACGGACAACGGAAAGAAACGAGTGAGGCCGGATGCAAATGACAACACAAATACAATGCGATGCACATGAGAACATGATACGGAATAATGCCACACACGCACACAACAAAACGACGAAAACCCGAAAGACGAAGAACCCGGAATGGAATTGATGAAGCCATAGATATATATATTGCCCAAAAGGGAAAGTATTACATCCGGGGCATTACATGCTCCGAGAGAAACTCACACTTGTCATTAGTGCAACCCATCCTCCGAGCACTTTGAGCGAAAATCATCATGTGAGGAAAAACCCAAAACCCAAAGTGATTGAGCATCACTGAAGAGAGTGTTCCTGTGTGGAACCGACGCTTGTTACCTTTGAAGACTGTGCATCTTCTCGATGGTTAGGCGCCAAATGGTCTAGAGCATGCAAGAGGAATTGTGGATTGCCGGGTGACCAAGTCTGTGAAGGTTTGGAAGTCACCTTGAAGACAAACCACGAGTGATTGGGCGAGGTCTGTGTGACCTTGGCTCAAGGGGAATAGGGTGAGGACTGTGTGTCTGGGATTGTGTGTCCTCAGGTTTGAATACCTAGCTACCCTAACCAGACGCACAACTGTCACATCAGCCGGAGCTGGTCTACCAAATCATTGTCTTCACCAATCCTACTGGTTCTATTTCCTCAACCCTTTGATTTACTCATTCATGTGTTGATGAACTTGATCTATACTGTTTGAAGACTTTGACCGAATACTTTCTCAATGTCATCAATCATATATCTTCAGTCTTCTGTCTTTAGCCTGCTTATCCTATTTACACGCTACTTGTGCTCTGTGTATGCTTTCATTTCATCATAATGACTATGATACTGCTTTGTTCTGCGTGCACCTGAGTATCTATTCTGCTGCTAGTAGTTCGTTGCTTAGAAAAATTCCTCAGTTAAAATTTCCTCAGTGACGAATTTGTAAAAATTCGCCTATTCACCCCCCCTCTAGTCGATATAACACACTTGCAATTAGTATCTGAGAAAGATACTCCCTTTTCTGTGTGATTTTGGTTTAACCACCTAGAGTTTTAGTTATGTTAACCACATGCATGAAGAAAGTGTCATGTCCCATCTTTTATGGTCATGACTATCCTAAGTGGAAGGCCATGATGAGGAAACGCCTCTTGGCGATGAACATCGAGCTGTGGACCGTCACTGAAATTGGTCTTACCGATCTGTGCAAGATGACGAATGCTGAGGACATTCGCAAATACACTCATCTAGACATCACGGCGAAGGATATCATCTGCTCATACTTATCCAAAGATCAATTCAGGCTCATTATGCATCTGTGTAATGCAAAGCTCATCTGGGACCGAATCTCTAATATCTATGAAGGTCATCGAACTTGCCAAGATCCTTGGTTTGTTGAGTTCAAGGAATCACTCAAAACGACGACTTTCGAACCTGAACCATCATCTTCCACACCTTGCCGCATGGCAAAAGTTTGAAAGGTAACTGACTATTACTCATCTGAGTCTAGTGATGATGAATATGATGATGATTTTGGACCTAGTTATTCCAAACTTGCCAATATTACCATAAAACAGCAAAAGGCTTTTGAAAAGGTTCAAAATCTGCTAGAGAAAAGCGATGACCTGTTAGGTGAAGAAATAGACCAAACTCAAACTTTGATTGATAATCTTCAGCGACTATAGTCTAAGTTTGATATCCTTCAAGGCCTTCATAACACGCTCCTAACCGATCATGAGAAGATTTCTTATGAATTTCTTAAAAATAAAGAAAGATCTTGAAAAGTTATGGGTGAGTTATGAAGATCTTCAGAAGGAAAACAATTCATTACTTGCTCAACATATTAGTTCTGCTCAGGAAGAATTCATTCCACCATATCTGAAATGCATCAAACATGAAACTACTAATTCTTCACCTGAAAGTTCAAATGCTTCTATTGTCGTAAATTCTTCAACTATTTATGTGGTGACAATTTCCTCAACTGAGGAAACCACCGATGCTACTAACAAAAATGCAGGGTTGAAGGAATTGTATGTGACAGGCATGTACAAAAGCCTCAAAGGTCATCAGACTCTTTGCGATGTGCTTCAAAAGCAGATTCTGAACATGACCCCTAGGAAAGAGGGTATTGCCTTTGAGAGGAAACTCAATGTTGATGGGACCTACTAGAAACATGAGTAGTATCCCAAAACCTCATGGGTTGCTGCAAAAGGACCTCCAATAGATCCATCTACGTTAGCTAGCTTTACTTGTGAATCTTCACATTCATCTGATGATCATTTGAGTCCAACTATAAACTGTTCAAAAATTAGAATGGTGAAGTATTTGCTAGATATGTTGGAACTAACTGCAGGAATGGTCCCCCTATGAAGAAAATCTGGGTTCCAAAAGGTACCTTGAAAATCTTCAAGTGAATGTCCTCATGACACAACCTGTGAAGAAGAGGAACCCCAGATCGGATTCTTCATATGGATCAAAATCTTCATATGGATCCAAGTCCTCATATGGACCAAATTCCTCAAGTGGATCTAGTTCCTCATATGAACATAATAGTGCTAATGCTTCTATTTCACAGGGAAACTAAGATTTATGAATATGAGCATCATTCTTCAAATCATTATGTTCATAAGTCCTCGGAGAATTTCTCTGCTTACTCATATTCATACTCTAACCCCTCGCCTGTGAAACGAAATGCACTGGCTTCACTACCACCTTTTTCATATGGAGCTCACGGAATGATGAACTCTTTCCACCCCTCTAGATGTGGGTGGTGAAGAAAAAGAACTAATCTCCTATGCAGGGTCAGGTCTCTAGACGAACTTAAACATCTAAAGAATTTGCTGGAGACCTTAGATTGCTTGAAAGGACGCAAGCTAATCATGAAGAAATGATTCATTCATTTCTCATGTCCTCGTTCTACTACATATATTGCTCTTATTGATGAAATTCATTCTGATGAACTTGATGTCATATTCTTCACTATGAAGCATATGAGTTTGTAAGATGCACTAATTCATCTATAGGGTGAATCTCTCAAAGCTACTGAGTGGGTCCATGACAGTGGATGTACAAATCACATGACCGGTGACAAGAAACTATTAATGGACTATGCTTTATCTCCATCTCATATGAAGCATATCACCTACGGTGACAAAGGAAAAAAGCAAGGTATTGGGTCTAGGTAAGTTACAATAACAAAAGATCGACACATGGACAAAGTCATGCTTGTCGAGTCTCTTGGATTCAAACTCGTGTCTGTCTCCATGCTTTGTGATCTTGATACGATTGTTGTCTTTGGAAAATATAGTTGTGTTGTAGTCTTAGAATCTCGTAGATACAAAGTCTTCGAAGGTTTTAGGAGAGGAGACCTCTATATTGTTGATTTCTCTACAGGACCACAACCTGACACATGTCTACTCGCAAAAGCCTTAGGAGGATGGCTATGGCATCGACGACTCGTTCATGCTAGCATGAGCAACTTGCATACACTTGTGAAGAGGAAGGACATCATTGGTATTGAGGGTGTCAAATTCGTCGAAGATCATCTTTGTGGTGCTTGTGAAGCTAGAAAGATGAACAAATACAAGAATCCCTCAAAGACTATCATGACTACCACTCGTCCTTTTGAATTGCTTCACATGGACCTCTTCGGCCCCACTCATTACTCTGCATTCACAAATGTAGCATCTTTATATGGCTTTGTTATTGTTGATGACTATTCTCATTATACATGGGTGCATATCATCACATTTAAACATGAAGTGCAGGAAATCTTGAAGCGATTTTCCTCAAGGGCCTTGATGAATTTTGGTGTGAAGATAAAGCATATCCGGAGTGACAATGGGACCGAGTTCAAGAACACTATTTTTGATGAATATCTTCATGAACCTGGTATTACTTATGCGCTATCAGCCCCTTACACTCCTCAGCAGAATGGCGTTGTGGAGCGCAAGAACAGGACTCTTGTTGAGATGGATTGCACTATGCTTGATGAATACAAGGCGCCTCTCCGTTTCTAGCCTGAGGCTATCAACACTGCGTGCCATATCATCAACAGGGTACATGTCCACAAACTCCTCAAGAAAACTTCATATGAACTCCTCACTGACAAGAAACCCAATGTGAGTTATCTCAAAGTCTTCGATGCAAAATGTTGGGTTAGAGATCCTCATCACAGTTCTAAATTTGCACCGAAAGCATGTGAAGGTTTCATGCTTGGTTATGGAAAGGACTCGCACACCTACAGAATCTTCATCAATCATCTTCACAAGATTGTTGAGACTGTAGATGTGCGGTTTGATGAAACTAATGGCTCGCAAAGAGAGCACCTGCCTCCTGTGATAGGTGAAATACCTCCTGAGGAAGCCATTAAGTTCAAGGCTAGTGAGGATATCATTCCCACTGAAGAATCTACTGAAGAAGTCATTCCAGACCATGAAGAAAATCATACTGGTGCACCTGAAGAAACTGATGTAGAAGAAAATGCTCAGCCAAATCAAAGTCGTGAACCAGCTCATCCTCCAGTGGCAAAAGAAGTGCAGATTGAGAAAATCATCGACGACATCAATGCACCAGGTCCTCTCACATGCTCAAGAGCTTCACACTTATCTAACTTTTGTGGGCACTTTGCTTTTGTCTCTATAACAGAGCCCACCAAAAATGATGAGGCATTTCTAGAACCTGAGTGGATTCAAGCCATGCAAGAAGAATTGCATCACTTCAAGCTCAACCATGTATGGGAACTCGTCAAGCGACCAGATCCTCGGAAGCACAATATCATAGGCACCAAGTGGATCTATCGCAACAAGCAAGATGAAAATGCCTTGTGGTGAGGAATAAGGCTCGTCTCGTAGCTCAAGGCTACACACAGGTTGAGGGAATTGACTTTGATGAAACTTTTTCACATGTTGCTAGACTTGAAGGTATTCGCATAATGCTTGCTTATGCTAACCATCATAATATCATCTTATATCAAATGGATGTGAAAAGTGCATTCCTCAATGGTAAGCTTGAGGAAGAAGTATATGTTGCTCAACCCCCAGGTTTTGAAGATCCTAAACAGCGTAACAAAGTCTTCAAACTCAACAAGGCCCTTTATGGCCTCAAGCAGGCTCCTCGGGCGTGGTATGGTACTTTGAAGGAATTCCTCATGAAGAAAGGCTTCACACCCGGTTCACTTGACCCATCTCTTTTCACCAAATCATATGATGCTGAATTATTTGTGTGTCAAATCTATGTGGACGATATTATCTTTGGCTGTACTGATGAACATTACAATGATGAATTTGGATACATGATGCGTGAAGAATATCAAATGTCTATGATGGGAGAATTGAAATTATTCTTAGGTCTTCAAATTCGTCAACAACGCAATGGCATCTTCATATCTCAAGACAAATGCCTCAAGGATGTTCTGAGAAAATTCAGCATAGAAGATTACAAAGGCGTCGAAATCCCTATGCCCACAAATGGTCATTTGTGCACCGACGAAAATGGTAAAGATTTCGATCGAAAGGTATACCGCTCCATGATTGGCTCTTTATTGTATATATGTGCATCTAGGACAGATATTATGCTTAGTGTTTGCATGTGTGCCCGATTTCAAGCTACACCGAAGGAATCACACCATAAGGCTGTGAAGCATATTCTTTGATATCTAGCTCACACTCCAACACTTGGATTATGGTATCCCAAGGGCTCTCATTTTGTTCTCATTGGATATTTTGACTCTGACTATGCTGGTGATCGAGTGGATCGCAAGTCTACATCCGGCACATGCCATTTCCTCAGACGATCCTTAGTATGTTGGTCCTCGAAGAAGCAGAACTGCGTATCACTCTCTACTGCTGAAGCTGAGTACATTGATGCTGGTTCATGCTGTGCTCAATTGCTTTGGATGAAGCAAACCCTTAAGGACTACAGCGTGAAAATGAAGAACGTGCCACTCTATTGTAACAATGACAGTGCCATCAATATTGCTCACGACCCACTTCAGCACTCAAAGACAAAGCACATCCAGATCCGTCATCATTTTCTTCGTGACCTTGTGTTGAGGGACGACATCTCCATCTACCACGTGAAGACTAAAGAACAACTAGCAGATATCTTCACAAAGCCCTTGGATGAAAAGAGATTTTGCAGGTTGCGGTGTGAGCTAAATCTTTGAATCTTCAAATGTTCTTTGAAAGGACGCACATCCTAACACTTATGCAAAATTGATGATTTAGATGTGCAACACACGAAGTAACGTTTTTCTTCAAATCAATGAAGACTAACCCTCTAAGTGTGAAGAAACTAATGAAGAAATTGATTCTCAGAGCCCTACGACAATTGTACGCAGTGTCCGAAATCATCTTTCTTATACGGTGGGTCACGCCACCAACCAAAGTTGAAATTTGAGTTTTTCTTCATTTTTGCAAAATTCTTCAAATTTTCACATTCCTCAAAATTTGCAATTTCCCCAACGTTTCACTGGAATTCTTCATTGGCAATATATATATATATATATATATATATATATATATATATATATATATATATATATATATATATATATATACATAGGGCTGCTAAATGACTCCAGAGCGTAGAATAAGTTAGTGTGTGTGCTGACCGATCGACATAACCGGCCTCTACACGCTAATTAGCCCGAACCACCTCATATGCTCTCCTTCGTGAAAAATGCATCGTAATGAGTTACGGCCAGATAAACCCAGCAACCCACTTGGTCCACGTGCTAATTCCTACCATTAGTAATCAGCCTTTTGGAAGTCAGTAACAAACTTACCGTCACTACAATTTTCATTAAAATAATAATTTTACTATTGCATATGGCAATATTACCATCGTTACTATACTTTTCACTTTGTTTCACTATACTAGAGGGATACACATGTAGTAATTCATTTTACTTCACTAATACATCTCAGGTGGTAAAGCATTAACAATTTATCAACCTATTTTACGGTCAACAATTAGTGACCATTAGTGTACGTGAACCAGTAACACATTACCAATTTCTCAATCCATTTTACTGCTATCAATTAGCGATCGCCACATGGGATATAGTACATGAACCAGTAACGTAGTACCACTTTCTCAATCCATTTTACAGTAATGCATTACCACTTTCTCAATCTAGTTTACTGCCAACAATTAGCGATGGCCACATGGGATGTAGTATATGAACCAGTAACGCATTACCACTTTCTCGATCCATTTTACTGCCAACATTAGCGATGGCCACATGGGATGTAGGTGAACTAGTAACACATTACCACTTCCTGAAACCATTTTACTGCCACAATTAGCCACAGTTGTACGCGTGACTTAAGTGAGCCATTTGGGATAGTAACACAATTAAATGCATTACTATTCCTTCCATGGAATGTACCTCCGTTTGTTAACCGGTGAGGAGGTCCGGGCAACCCGCCTAATTAATTAGGACCAGCGCGTACGACAAGGGATCAACATTCACTCATTGCTAATTTTTCAAGTTGATTTTTCCTCTAAGTGAATGTGATCGGACCCATTCCCCCTGTATGCTTAACTCAATCCAGTCTATTCACAAATTCTTCATTTGCGTCATATTTGAAACACGTTCCAATCTTCACTGTGTCCTTGACAACTAAAGAATTTGTGAATCAAAACATTAAAAGCTTCTTATCCAAATTTTCGCCTTTTGCCGCTCAAACCGTTCCGCATCGCACGATGGATTAAACAACTCTCCCATGATCTCCACTATCTCCACTCCTCAGAAAGCGGGTGACACATATCACTAGGATAGCAAAGGGTAGGGGCACGTTCGTCCAAATTCTTCGAACGGGCAGTTTTCACCGTGGCTATAAATACCCCCTTCCCTTCTCCTTACCTCATTTACTTCACTCGACCTCTCTCACACTTGAGCTCTTAGACCTAGCACCGCCGCTACTCTCCATCGACGCCGGTGATGAAGAGCTTCACCGCCTCGACCTCCTTGTCGTCGTACTCGCATCGGCCCCGAAAATCTTCACTCTGCCGCCGCCATAGATGTCTCCCTCTGCCATGTTAGGGCGTGGGAGATCTGGACCGACGAGCTTCTCCAACTTTCACGTAGTTCGTCGTGTTCTTCATCAAGGGTAATTAAAATCTAATTTGACCGCCCTTCTTTGATTCTCATGATTTCCACAATTTCTTTAGAAGGAGTTTTATTCTTCAACTTCCCACTATTTAAACACCTAAGACAATCTGTTCTTGATTTGCTTCTCGAAGTTGTGTTTTTCTTCATGATTCCTCAATTGTGTGGCGTCAGCCTATACAACTCTGGAACCTAAAGCAAGAATGCTTAGTGTAATTCTTCAATACTCCCATGGTCAAATTCCTCAAACTTGATTCTTTAGAAAAAAAATCTGAGAACGCATATGACCTCCCCAAATTCTATGCACCTATACTCTGTTCACACGTACAAATTTCTACTCCTGAATCTCTAGGTTCTCGTCAACTTAACTCATTTGTAGCATTCCTTGAAGAAAATTTACACACTTCCTCAGAAACTTCAATTGTTCAACATCCTCAAGTTTGCAAAATGGCTGAAGGAAAGAGACCTCAGAAGGTAGGGAAGAGACCCGAGACCAACACTGCCTTTGCAATTGCTGAAGATATTTTTGCTGACTATTGCACTCCTGATGAGGAAAACCATGGCAAAGAGAACAAGAATCAGCGCAAAGTGCGCATCCAGAGGATTGAGAGGAGATGGGCAAAGGAATGGAGGGAATATCGCTATGTTACTGTGGGGACCCCGACTTAGAAGTCGAGATCACCGAATGCACGTGTACAGTGATCCCAGAGATCAATGCTCACTGAACACACAGAAGCTGAAATAACAAGAGTCTTACATCCATACAAATAGTCTTACACGAATTAAGGCCATTATGGCCAAGTCTTACATAGATAGAGCCTCACGGGCTGAATAGCAAATAACTCAAATAGCGGAAGTCTTCGATAGACGGGTAGAACCCATGCCATCTGCCTTAACCCTACAGGCATTCTGACTGGGATAGCTTCCTAGTTCGCATGTTCGTCTCCAAAGAACTCTTCCTCATATTCCTGTTCTTCCATGCCTGGCCAATTAAATAACCAGTGGCAAGCCAATGAGTACTTTGAATGTACTCGCAAGCAACCCATGATGTGGTTTAAAGTAACAGTGCTTTTGAATAACAATGATCAATCTAGCAAGGCTAGAACAAATATTCTACCATCAAGTTAATGCATCAATAAACTCGCGTAACCTCGCAGACAGGTTACCGATATCAACATGAATATGATCATCTCATCGAGTCAAGTCACCACCTTGACTCACATACACACGCATGGTTTCACAAACATTGGACGTAGCCCAAGAGAGGTTACCCAACTGTCCATGACCGTGGACACGGCTATTCGAATAGTTTGACACTCTGCAGAGGTTGTACACTTTACCCACAAGATCCGGGGAACTTCCGTGTCATCCACGACCCGCGGTACCTCAAGTACCCGGGGTAAGCACCCGGTCATTACCTTTCCTTAGACGACACTAACATAGAGTCCACTCGTTGGCACACGGCCCTCGGGTACAAACAATAGATCACGGGACTTGCCCTAATTTCAATGTCACGCGTACCCGAAGGGACCAACGGTGTGTCCGGTGCCCTGTGAAAACAGTCATGGTCGTCTATCCAAGCACGACCCCGTCCCGGGAAAGACCTCAAGTCTTCCCGTCACTAGTAATGCGGGCACCATGCTAGTATCGACCTAAGTAATCAATAAAGCCCCGTCCCATAAAGGGTAGTGTGGTTGCACATGTATGGTTGGAATAACGGTCGCAACTTAAACCAATCCGTTTGAAAAACACACACACTTGCCTTGGCACACCACTTCGTCATCAAGTGGTCACCCAACTCATCATCATCATCTCCCTCGGGCATAAATGGCACCCGACGGGGTTTTATGCAAAGACTTCAACCATGAAGGTTCATGACACACATGCATCACTATCCATAACCACTAACCATATGCAAGTCATCTAGCACATAGCAAGATCAAGATCATGGCATGCATCATATGGTGGAATCAACTAGGTTACCATCGTAACCCTAATCATCATGCATCGGAAACAAACGGGTTCCGAAGAACAAGTGTATTATGGTCAAAGGGCTGCTTTCCTGGATTGGCTTGGTCTTCAAAGTCTTCAAATCCTTCTCCTTCTTCTTCCACAGCAACTTCATCAAATACGGGATCTATAAGTCGCATAATAACCACGGGAAAATAAGAATACAAACAATACAAAAAAATCAAAGTGCTCAGAAAAATGTCAACTCATTTTTGTAAAATACTAGAGGGATTTCTAAGATGGGGAAAAATCTTAGTTGGAGTTTTGGGGTTACAGAATAGGATATATTGATTTTAGAACAGGAGTTATACTGCTCAAATTTGAATTTAAATTTGAACAGTATAGCAAATTTGAATGAAAGTAGTACCATTAAATAGGTTGGAATATTACAAGATTTTAGGAGTTGGAAATATTTAATTTGGATCAATATTCTTTTCTGTATAAATGTTTAAAGCATTTACAGAAAAGAAAAAGGAAAAAGGGTCCTGTGCACTGGGCCAGAGGAGTCCACAGTGCACGGCCCATGCGGTCCAGCCCAACCGCACGAGAGCCTGCCCGCGCACGTCAGGTTGTCAAACCTGATGGGCGGGGCCCGTGGGTCAGCGGCACAGAGGAGGGGAAGAGAGGTAGGGGGATGACAGGCGGGGCCCGCCTGTCATCTCTAACCCCACGGCCACGGCGGCGGCGAGCTCACCGGCGAGGATTCCGGCCACGGCGACGGCAACGGAGGGCAGGGATGGACTCAGCGTTGAGTGGCGGTTTCAGTGGTGGTGGTGCGGCACGGCGGGGAGTCCTGGTTCACCGGCGGCGAGGTGGGATGGCGGAAGCTCGTCGGAGGGTGGTGGCTGCGGCTATTTCCGGCTGACACAGAGAGGGGAAACAGGGGGGAAATGATCAGTGAGGCGAGGGGGTTCCGAAACGGGTGGAAGGAGAGGCAGGGGAGGCCCATACCTCGAGATCGCCGGCGGCCCGACGCGGCGGAGCTCCGGTCGATCCCGAGCACTGGGACGTCCTGGGGAGGAGTGGAGGGTGCTGGGGGTCTCAGTGGAGTGGAGTGAGGCTTGTGGTGCCGTTGGAGAGGCTCGGGAGGGCCTATTTATAGGGGCTCGACGGAGACCCGTGGTCCAGTGCGCCGGCGAGCTCCGGCTCGAGGCTACAGCGCACGGGAGGCCCGGGGAGTGAGTCCGTGGAGTTCCTGGACGAGCTCCACGTCCAGTAGAGGTGAGAGGAGGAGCGGGGGAGCGTCAGAGGCGCGCGCGCGTGTGAAGCAGAAGAATGGCCGAAGCGGGCGGCCGGTGCGCGAGCGACGACGTTCAGTGGAGGGCGCAGGAGGAAGGGGGACATCGCCGAGGAGGTTGCGGACGTCGAGAGGCCTCGACTGGCGCGAAGGGGAGGCCCGAGGCTGTCGGGGATCGGCGATTGGCTGGAGCCACCGTGCGGGGGCGCACTGTAGCGTGACCCAGAGCGTGCGTATGGCTGGCATCATCGTGCCCTCGCCACTCCGGTCAAAACTAGCGTGTCCAGCAGTGTCTAGAAGGTCAGGGGGGAAGTAAAGAAATGGCCTGAGGCCTTGGATGCCCTGGAGATGCTGAGAGAGAGTGAGAGTGTTGGTGAAATGGTAGAAACCTGCTGTACAGCAAGGTAAAACAGAGGTTTCACCCTTCAATCATGGAGCTGAGGTGCTGGGGGAGTTACTGGAGGTAGCTGGTAACTCAATGAGCCTGTGGTAAGAAGTTGAGGCCAGGGAGAAAAGAAAAAGTGATCAAGTTGAGGGTTTTAGAAATTCTGCAGAAGGTGTTTGATCTGTGTTTGGTCAAGTAAATGAACTCTACTGGACATGGCACTTGACAGGGTTGCAAGACATGCGAAAATAGGGTGCTTCACCAAGTTTGGGCCCATTTGAAGAAACTAGCCAATGTAACTTTGGTGAACCCTAGAAATCAACAGAAACAGTTTCATCTTGATTGAGTCAAGCTAATCATCTCCCCTTGATGCACCACTTGGTGTAGCATCATCATTTGGGGTATTGATCATGCCCACAAAGTTTGAAGCTCCAGATAAAAAGTTGGTAATGTAAAGTTGTTCAAATTTGCATTTGAACAGAAATGGTTTTGAGGTGATCTGATCAAGTTGCTCTATTCCAAATCTTGTGCCATTTGGTCTAGATGCCTTATTAGGTCATTCTAGCATGTGCACCAAGTTTGAGAGCATTTGGATAAGTTTGGCAATGTAAAGTTGCTCAAACTTCAAATATGGACAGAATGGTTATGAAGGGGTTTGAGGAGGTTTTCTTGCTTCCCAAGGCATGGGACTTGGCAAGATCATCAAATATGTCATATATGACATGATAGAATTTCCCTGGAATTTTTGGAGAAAATTTCCTTTGTAAATATTTCAAAAGCTTGAAATATCCAGAAAGGGTTTTAGAGGGTTTAGCCCATTATTTTGAACATGACCAAGTGTTGAAACTCTTATATATGGATAATATATGTCCTATGAGTCTCTCTGAATTTTGGCAAATATTTTTGAAACAGATAAATAATTTTCCCTTATTAAAGACCATTTCTGGCCTTAAGAAAAAGCTTTTAAATAAAATAGGAAAATAACTTTTAAAATTATACCTTTGTGGTTTCTGGGAGTCCTATGACTACTAGGTCTCAAATAAACCTTTTGAAATAATTTTCACACCCTAAATCAAGTACTTGCAGTGCAAATCTCAATTCAGGGGCTTTTGGAAAACTAAATTTATAAAATACTTTTTGGCCAAAATAATTTTGTAAGAAAATACTATACTGTTATATAACACTTGGCATGATCATTGGGCAGAAGTTTTGAGTATAGAGATGAAATCTACAAGAGATCATAGTTGACTTTAATGAGCACATGAAAAAGCAAATGAAGAAAACTCAATTCCAATTAAAAGCCAAATGATGCTAAAATTTTTTGCTGGTCCAAATTTCATGCTTCAAAGTTACAAATAACATGTTACAAAATGCAGGGTGTGACAGACCTACCCACCTTACAAGAATCTCGTCCCCGAGATTCCTAAACTAGGGCTTAAAAGAGGTCGGGAAACTCGGATCTAAGATAGTCTTCTCGCTCCCAGGTTGCTTCTGCTTCGGTGTGGTTGCTCCACTGGACCTTGAAGTACTTGATGGTACGGCTCCGCGTACGTCGTTCTGCTTCGTCCAGAATGCGAATGGGCTTCTCGCGGTAGGTCAAATCAGGCTGCAGATCAATGGCTTGGTGATCCACATCCTTGTAGAGATTGGGCTTGTCTGGAACTTGGAGACATTTCCGAAGTTGTGACACATGGAATACATTGTGCACATCGGGTAGCTCAGGTGGTAGTTCCAACTGATAAGCCACTTCTCCTCGTCGGTCGGTGATCTTGAAAGGGCCAATGAACCTTGGCGCGAGCTTCCCCTTGACGTGGAAACGCTTGGTTCCCTTCAGAGGAGTTACCCGCAGGTACACATGATCTCCGACACGGAAACTCATGTCTCGGCGTCGAGTGTCGGTATAACTCTTCTGCCTTGACTTGACTGCCTTTAATCGCTCTCTGACTAGTTGGACTTGCTCTTCTGCTGCGCGGAGAATATCCGGTCCAAAGACTAGTCCTTCTCCAGTCTCTGACCAATTGAGGGGTGTGCGGCATCTGCGCCCGTACAACACCTCAAATGGTGCCATCTGAAGGCTTGACTGGTAACTGTTGTTATAGGAGAACTCGGCAAAAGGGAGACAGTCTTCCCACTTGGCTCCATACGCCAGGACACAGGCTCGGAGCATGTCTTCGAGAATCTGATTGACTCGCTCAGTCTGACCTCCGGTCTGTGGGTGGAAAGCTGTGCTGAAAGACAACTTGGTTCCCAAGGCTTCTTGGAATCTCTTCCAGAACCTTGAAGTGAACTAGGTGCCTCGATCTGACACAATCTCCTTGGGAACACCGTGAAGACTTACGATTCGGTTGATATAGAGAGTTGCCAGCTGGTTGCCTGAGTAGGTAGTCTTGACAGGAATGAAATGGGCCACCTTGGTCAAATGATCGACTATGACCCAGATAGAGTCATGTCCTCTATTCGACCTTGGTAGTCCAGTGATGAAGTCCATTCCAACTTTATCCCACTTCCACTCGGGAACCTTGAGTGGTTGAAGCAATCCAGCAGGTCGCTGATATTCAGCCTTGACCCTTTGGCACACATCACACTTTGCAACATAGGTTGCAATCTCTCTCTTCATACCGTGCCACCAGAATCGTGCCTTCAAGTCTTGGTACATCTTGGTTCCTCCGGGGAGGATGGAATACGGGGTGTCGTGGGCTTCTTGCAGAATCAGCGTCTTTAGCTCGGTGTTGTTTGGTACGCAGAGACGACCTTTGTACCAAACAATCCCGTGCTCGTCTTCGGAGAATCCTGGGGCCTTGCCCAGCTTCATCTTCTTCTTGATGCCTTCAATGCTTGCATGTCCATCTTGTGCCTTCTTGACGTCGTCCAGCAGGGTCGGTCTGACTTCCAAATGATCCAGAAATCCGGGGGTGACCAATTCCAACTGAATTGTTCGATCTCCTTAAACAAGGCTGACTGCCTCTCTTGAATAATGGCATTCAAAGAGCAAGCCTTCCTGCTTAAGGCATCGGCCACCACGTTGGCCTTCCCAGGGTGATACTGAACACTGAGGTCATAGTCTTTGATGAGTTCCAACCATCTCCGCTGCCTCATGTTCAATTCCTTTTGGGTGAAAATATACTTCAAACTTTTGTGGTATGTGTAAATCTCACACCGTTTCCCTAGGAGGTAATGCCGCCATGTCTTCAAGGCATGAACTACTGCCACTAGCTCAAGATCGTGAGTAGCGTAGTTCTCCTCATGAGGTCGTAGCTGCTTGGAGAGGTATGCTATGACGCGGCCTTCTTGCATCAGAACGCTTCCGAATCCGGTTTGAGAGGCATCACAATATATCACGAACTCCTTGTGAATATCAGGTGTTGCCAGAACTGGGGCGGTGGTCAATCTCTTCTTGAGCTCTTGGAAGCTCTCTTCGCATTTTGGCGTCCACTCGAACTTCTTGTCCTTCTTGAGGAGCTGAGTCATTGGTCGTGCAATGCTAGAGAATCCTTCCACGAACTTGCGGTAATAGCCCGCTAATCCGAGGAAGCTTCTGACTTCCTTGACGGTCGTTGGAGATTGCCATTGGGTCACAGCTTCGATTTTTGCAGGATCAACAGATAATCCTTCCTCGGTCAAGACATGACCTAAGAATCCAACTTTATGCAGCCAGAACTCACACTTGCTGAATTTGGCATACAGTTGGTGCTCACGAAGCTTGTCTAGGACCATCCTCAGATGCTGCTCATGCTCTTCCTCCGACTTCGAGTACACAAGAATGTCATCAATGAAGACAACAACAAACTTGTCCAAATATTCCATGAAGACTTTATTCATGAGATACATGAAGTAAGCTGGGGCATTGGTTAACCCAAAAGACATGACCGTGCACTCGTACAGGCCATATCTGGTTATGAATGCCGTCTTCGGAATATCTTGGGGTCTGATCTTCAGCTGGTAATACCCAGATCTGAGGTCGATCTTGGAGAATACCTTGGCTCCGCTGAGCTGATCAAACAGATCTTCGATCTTGGGAAGTGGGTACTTGTTCTTGATTGTAACTTCATTGAGGGAACGATAGTCAATGCATAAGCGGATGGTACCGTCCCTCTTTGCCACAAACAGCACAGGATATCCCCAAGGGGAGGCACTCGGGCGGATAAATCCCTTCCTTAGCTGCTCTTCTAGCTGCTTCTTCAACTCGGCTAATTCTTCCGTCCCCATCCTATAAGGCTTCTTATAGATGGGTCCTGCTCCGGGCACGAGCTCGATGATGAACTCAATGTCACGGTCAGGGGGCATTCCCGGTAGTTCATCCGGAAAGACATCAGGATACTCACATACCACCGGTACTTGATCTAGCCCAACTTCAGACAGACAGTTGACTTTAGCGGCTTGAGCGGAAGAGGAGTTGGGGGCAAACATGACTTCGACTCCTTGGTCATTAGTCACAGTGACTGTCCGATCTCAGGATGATAAGGTCTGCTAGGAAGTCTACACCGTTAATGGTAATACCGACTCCTTTATAGCCTATCTTGGCTCTCATCTCGGCTCCGGGGATTTGTACCACCATAGGGTTATTCAGGGGTGTAGGGGTCATGCCACTTTTTAATGCAAATCTTTGAGTGACAAATGAATGCGTTGCTCCAGAATCAAACAAGACAGTCGCAGGTGCTGAGTTGACAAGGAACGTACCCAGCACGACGTCCGGGTCTTCCTGGGCTTCTTCAGCAGTGACGTGATTCACACGCCCCTTCCCATAGTTCGGTGGATTGCGAGGAGCTGGGTTCCTTGGTGGCATTCCACGGCCTTGTCCCTGGTTCTGTGCATTGGGGCGCGGGGCATCAGGCTTCTTGTTGGGGCACACCCTGGAGATGTGTCCGGGCTGACCACATCCAAAGCAAGTGACTTGGTTTGGATTGATCTTGTTGCCACCACTGGTATTGGGGTTGAAAGCTGGCCTGGGGTTGGCATACTGCTGAGGCTGAGGATTGGCACGAGGTGCCGGAGCTCTTGGCCGCTGATAGGTTGGCTTGGCCGGGGCTGACTGCCACGGACGAGGCTTCTGGTTGCTGGAACTTCCCTTACTGACCAACTTGCGCTTGCGAGTGTCTTCCAAAGCACGCCGCTTGTCTTCAAGCATGAGTGCCTTGTTCACCAGGTCAGGGAAAGACGGGCAGTCGCACACGACAAGCGAGTATTGCAGAGTCTGATTAAGGCCTTCCATGAAGCGCTCCCTTTTGGCAGCATCAGTGCTGACATCCTCAGGGGCATACCTGGACAGAATGCTGAACTTCTGCATGTACTCCTTGACAGTGCCACTTCCTTGCTTCAGGGCTCGGAACTCGCGCTTTTTGATAGCCATGATTCCGAAAGGAATGTGGGCCTTGCGGAATTCTGCCTTGAAGTTAACCCAAGTGATGTCTTGTTCAGCATGCATGACCTTGAATCCATCCCACCAAGCTCTTGCAGTTCCCCCGAGGCAGTGGGCTGCATAAGCCACCTTCTCGCGATCTTCGGTGCATCCGACTAGTTCCAGGATTTCCTCAATGGAACGGACCCAGTCATCAGCGTCCAGGGGTTCAGCAGTCTCGATGAAGGTTGGCGGTGCATGCTTCTTGAACTCTGCCAACGTGGAACGTCCATTGTCATTCCCCGCCGGCTGGCGGTTGTTGGTGACAGCTTGAGCAATCAGCTGGAGAGCTGCAGTGTTGGCTTGGCGTTCCTCTCGGAAAGCTTGGAGAAGCTGAGCCATGTCCATGCTTGGAGGAGGTGGCGGTGGAGCTTGGTCATTGGTTTGGTTGTGGCCTGCCTCTGGCTGAGAGGATGCTCCGGCTTCGGGCTGCTGGGTAGTGGTACCAGTACGAGTTACAACAGGCATCCTGTTGGAGCGGTAAAAGGTCTCATGACTCGGAAGAGGGAAAGCAAGATAGATGGGTGCCTAGTAAGGGGATGGGTGTGACACTAAATCAAATCATGCAAGGGCCGTAAGGCCAAAACACATCCATTAAAATCCAAATGGGTGATGTAGTCGTTTACACATTCCCGAAGGAAGAGTACGACATACATCCAAACACAACAAAAGCAAACACTAGATGGTTTCATATGAACCATACAAGGACTCGACTGCGCATAGGGGTTACACGACCTATCCTACCGTAGGGGTTACAACTGGCATATCCGAGTAGCGAATAATGCCTAAGCGGCGGAATGCTCGGTCGTGTATTCCGGCTCTTCTGGGTCTTCCTCCTTGTCTTCATCTGTCTGGGCTCCCTTGTCGTTTGAGGGAGTGGGGGAGTGGAGGAGTTGGATACGACGGTGCTTCGACGGTGGTGCAGGGAAAAGCTTGCGATATTCCCTTGCTGTCATCCGGCGTCGCCGAGGTGGTTCTTCACCCTTGGAAGATACATCCTCGGAGGGTCTTCCACCTCGATATGCGATAGCGGATTGTCCAGAAGGTGCTCCTTCCTTCTTGATCCTGTTTGCCTTCTTTTGAGCTCGACGAAGAAGTGCCTTGGTCTTGTAAAGTTCTTCTCGAAGCTTCATTCATTCCGAGGCCAAGTCTTGTGCCAGGCTGTCGGCACATAGACTGAAGTAGGTCTGGAACAGAAGCGAGAGTTCTTCCTTCAATGGAGGGGCTAGTGCGCTGCTTTCTTCGTCACCTTCCTTCCGGTAAGGTAAGAAGCGAGTTGCCATCTTGGCTGCCATCTCCGGAAGAAGCTCGCGGAGACGGGTTAGTGCCTTGAGTGCAGCAGCCTCGGCAGCGAGTGGTAGTGTTGCCATCTGGGGTCCCTCGAAGAACCAACTTGTGGGAGGATCGTTTGCCTTTACGATCACTTCCACATGGTACTCCACCTCAGTATCGCTCACCCAATGCTCAAGGTAGGTGAGGATGGGTGCTCGGTGGAACTGACACTCCTGGAGGCTATCCTCGAGAAGTAGGGGAAACCCAGTGGTCGGGTGCTCTTCGGGAACAGCGGCCATCTACAAAGGTGGAATAGGAGGGGTTAATAAACTGAGGAAATCTCAGGTTTAGAAAAGAAGAGAGGTTCAGAAGGTTTTTGAAAAGGGGTCTCAACTAACTAACGCCCATGCTAACTAAGGCTTCCTACAGTCAGGATGGCTCTGATACCAGCTCTGTGGGGACCCCGACTTAGAAGTCGAGATCACCGAATGCACGTGTACAGTGATCCCAGAGATCAATGCTCACTGAACACACAGAAGCTGAAATAACAAGAGTCTTACATCCATACAAATAGTATTACACGAATTAAGGCCATTATGGCCAAGTCTTACATAGATAGAGCCTCACGGGCTGAATAGCAAATAACTCAAATAGCGGAAGTCTTCGATAGACGGGTAGAACCCATGCCATCTGCCTTAACCCTACAGGCATTCTGACTGGGATAGCGTCCTAGTTCGCATGTTCGTCTCCAAAGAACTCTTCCTCATATTCCTGTTCTTCCATGCCTGGCCAATTAAATAACCAGTGGCAAGCCAATGAGTACTTTGAATGTACTCGCAAGCAACCCATGATGTGGTTTAAAGTAACAGTGCTTTTGAATAACAATGATCAATCTAGCAAGGCTAGAACAAATATTCTACCATCAAGTTAATGCATCAATAAACTCGCGTAACCTTGAAGACAGGTTACCGATATCAACATGAATATGATCATCTCATCGAGTCAAGTCACCACCTTGACTCACATACACACGCATGGTTTCACAAACATTGGACGTAGCCCAAGAGCGGTTACCCAACTGTCCATGACCGTGGACACGACTATTCGAATAGTTTGACACTCTGCAGAGGTTGTACACTTTACCCACAAGATCCGGGGAACTTCCATGTCATCCACGACCCGCGGTACCTCAAGTACCCGGGGTAAGCACCCGGTCATTACCTTTCCTTAGACGACACTAACATAGAGTCCACTCGTTGGCACACGGCCCTCGGGTACAAACAATAGATCACGGGACTTGCCCTAATTTCAATGTCACGCGTACCCGAAGGGACCAATGGTGTGTCCGGTGCCCTGTGAAAACAGTCATGGTCGTCTATCCAAGCACGACCCCGTCCCGGGAAAGACCTCAAGTCTTCCCGTCACTAGTAATGCGGGCACCATGCTAGTATCGACCTAAGTAATCAATAAAGCCCCGTCCCATAAGGGGTAGTGTGGTTGCACATGTATGGTTGGAATAACGGTCGCAACTTAAACCAATCCATTTGAAAAACACACACACTTGCCTTGGCACACCACTTCGTCATCAAGTGGTCACCCAACTCATCATCATCATCTCCCTCGGGCATAAATGGCACCCGACGGGGTTTTATGCAAAGACTTCAACCATGAAGGTTCATGTCACACATGCATCACTATCCATAACCACTAACCATATGCAAGTCATCTAGCACATAGCAAGATCAAGATCATGGCATGCATCATATGGTGGAATCAACTAGGTTACCATCGTAACCCTAATCATCATGCATCGGAAACAAACGCGTTCCGAAGAACAAGTGTATTATGGTCAAAGGGCTGCTTGCCTGGATTGGGTTGGTCTTCAAAGTCTTCAAATCCTTCTCCTTCTTCTTCCACAGCAACTTCATCAAATACGGGATCTATACGTCGCATAATAACCACGGGAAAATAAGAATACAAACAATACAAAAAAATCAAAGTGCTCAGAAAAATGTCAACTCATTTTTGTAAAATACTAGAGGGATTTCTAAGATGGGGAAAAATCTTAGTTGGAGTTTTGGGGTTACAGAATAGGATATATTGATTTTAGAACAGGAGTTATACTTCTCAAATTTGAATTTAAATTTGAACAGTACAGCAAAGTTTCATGGATTTGAATGAAAGTAGTACCATTAAATAGGTTGGAATATTACAAGATTTTAGGAGTTGGAAATATTTAATTTGGATCAATATTCTTTTCTGTATAAATGTTTAAAGCATTTACAGAAAAGAAAAAGGAAAAAGGGTCCTGTGCACTGGGCCAGAGGAGTCCACAGTGCACGGCCCATGCGGTCCAGCCCAACCGCACGGGAGCCTGCGCGCGCATGTCAGGTTTTCAAACCTGACGGGCGGGGCCCGTGGGTCAGCGGCACAGAGGAGGGGGAGAGAGGTGGGGGGATGACAGGCGGGGCCCGCCTGTCATCTCTAACCCCACGGCCACGGCGGCGGCGAGCTCACCGGCTAGGATTCCGGCCACGACAACGGCAACGGAGGGCAGGGATGGACTCAGCGTTGAGTGGCGGTTGCAGTGGTGGTGGTGCGGCACGGCGGGGAGTCCTTGTTCACCGGCGGCGAGGTGGGACGGCGGAAGCTCGTCGGAGGGTGGTGGCTGCGGCTGTTTCCGGCTGACACAGAGAGGGGAAACAGGGGGGAAATGATCAGTGAGGCGAGGGGGTTCCGAAATGGGTGGAAGGAGAGGCAGGGGAGGCCCGTACCTCGAGATCGCCGGCGGCCCGACGCGGCGGAGCTCCGGTCGATCCCGAGCACTTGGACGTCCTGGGGAGGAGTGGAGGGTGCTGGGGGTCTCAGTGGAGTGGAGTGAGGCTTGTGGTGCCGTTGGAGAGGCTCGGGAGGGCCTATTTATAGGGGCTTGATGGAGACCCGTGGTCCAGTGCGCCGGCGAGCTCCGGCTCGAGGCTACAGCGCACGGGAGGCCCGGGGAGTGAGTCCGTGGAGTTCCTGGACGAGCTCCATGTCCAGTAAAGGTGAGAGGAGGAGCGGGGGAGCGTCAGAGGCGCGCGCGCGTGTGAAGCAGAAGAATGGCCGAAGCGGGCGGCCGGTGCGCGTGCGACGACGTTCACTGGAGGGCGCAGGAGGAGGGGGGACAGCGCCGAGGAGGTTGCGGACGTCGAGAGGCCTCGACTGGCGCGAAGGGGAGGCCCGAGGCTGTCGGGGATCGGCGATTGGCTGGAGCCACCGTGCGGGGGCGCACTGTAGCGTGACCCAGAGCGTGCGTATGGCTGGCATCATCGTGCCCTCGCCGCTCCGGTCAAAACTAGCGTGTCCAGCAGTGTCTAGAAGGTCAGGGGGGAAGTAAAGAAATGGCCTGAGGCCTTGGATGCCCTGGAGATGCTGAGAGAGAGTGAGAGTGTTGGTGAAATGGTAGAAACCTGCTGTACAACAAGGTAAAACAGAGGTTTCACCCTTCAATCATGGAGCTGAGGTGCTGGGGGAGTTACTGGAGGTAGCTGGTAACTCAATGAGCCTGTGGTAAGAAGTTGAGGCCAGGGAGAAAAGAAAAAGTGATCAAGTTGAGGGTTTTAGAAATTCTGCAGAAGGTGTTTGATCTGTGTTTGGTCAAGTAAATGAACTCTACTGGACATGGCACTTGACAGGGTTGCAAGACATGCGAAAATAGGGTGCTTCACCAAGTTTGGGCCCATTTGAAGAAACTAGCCAATGTAACTTTGGTGAACCCTAGAAATCAACATAAACAGTTTCATCTTGATTGAGTCAAGCTAATCATCTCCCCTTGATGCACCACTTGGTGTAGCATCATCATTTGGGGTATTGATCATGCCCACAAAGTTTCAAGCTCCAGATAAAAAGTTGGTAATGTAAAGTTGTTCAAATTTGCATTTGAACAAAAAGGGTTTTGAGGTGATCTGATCAAGTTGCTCTATTCCAAATATTGTGCCATTTGGTATAGATGCCTTATTAGGTCATTCTAGCATGTGCACCAAGTTTGAGAGCATTTGGATAAGTTTGGCAATGTAAAGTTGCTCAAACTTCAAATATGGACAGAATGGTTATGAAGGGGTTTGAGGAGGTTTTCTTGCTTCCCAAGGCATGGGACTTGGCAAGATCATCAAATATGTCATATATGACATGATAGAATTTCCCTGGAATTTTTGGAGAAAATTTCCTTTGTAAATATTTCAAAAGCTTGAAATATCCAGAAAGGGTTTTAGAGGGTTTAGCCCATTATTTTGAACATGACCAAGTGTTGAAACTCTTATATATGGATAATATATGTCCTATGAGTCTCTCTGAATTTTGGCAAATATTTTTGAAACAGTTAAATAATTTTCCCTTATTAAAGACCATTTCTGGCCTTAAGAAAAAGCTTTTAAATAAAATAGGAAAATACCTTTTAAAATTATACCTTTGTGGTTTCTGGGAGTCCTATGACTACTAGGTCTCAAATAAACCTTTTGAAATAATTTTCACACCCTAAATCAAGTACTTGTAGTGCAAATCTCAATTCAGGGGTTTTTGGAAAACTAAATTTATAAAATACTTTTTGGCCAAAATAATTTTGTAAGAAAATACTATACCGTTATATAACACTTGGCATGATCAATGGGCAGAAGTTTTGAGTATAGAGATGAAATCTACAAGAGATCATAGTTGACTTTAATGAGCACATGAAAAAGCAAATGAAGAAAACTCAATTCCAATTAAAAGCCAAATGATGCTAAAAAAATTTGCTGGTCCAAATTTCATGCTTCAAAGTTACAAATAACATGTTACAAAATGCAGGGTGTGACAGTTACTCCCAAGTACATGAAGAAATTCACTGTTAACCCTCCTTGCTCAAGACCTCCTTTGGCTGCAGGCCAAATAGCTGATCCCACAAGCGTGAGGCGTAGTGAGGAATTTCCCAAGGAATGGGCCAAGCGCCAAGATAAACTTCAAAGGGCAGCTAGAGAAGAAGTGAGGAAATTGAATGAAGACACTTCTGATGCTGATACTGCTGCTGAAGCCTCTGCCCGTAAGCCTAAGAAGGCTATGCTGAAGAAATCGGTCATCCAGCCAAGAACCTCAACATCAATGCCCTTACGGCCTGGCTCTTCAAAGTCAAAGCCCTGAGGACAAATTCCTCAGGGAACTTCTTCAAGGGCTTCTCCAATTCCCTCTGTTGCCGCACAATCCGCAACTACCGCTGCAGAGTCCTCAACACTGGTGCACCTTGCAACGTTTCAACGGACTGCAGGGTTCTCAATTGCTTCCGGAGCCTCTGCAAGTTCATCAAGTCCACCCCAATCTTCACCTGGTCCAACTCTGTTGAAAGTGAAAACCACTTCTGGACAAGGAAAGAGGACAAGTCCTCAAAAGGAAGTGGCTTTCCACGTACCATCTGATGAGAATGAAGCTGGTGATGAAGAACTTGCTGAAATCATCGGAGATAGGCAAATGAAGGCCGCTAGAGCCAAGGGCAGTTCAAGGCCTCTCATGCTGGATCCGAAGAAGATCCTGGACTATATTGATTTTTGGCACAAGGATCCCAATGCACATCTCCCTGAAATGAACCTCACTCGTGGACAAAGTCACATGTTGGCTGCCTTCATTGGTGAGGAAAAATGGAAGTTTGAACAAGCCCGACGAACCAAGAAGGGCCAATACAGGAAAGAACATTTCTTGAAGGAAAATGTTGTAAATGTCTCCTGAGGACCTTATGAAGCTGCAAACTGAAATCAAAGGCCTCAATGATGAGTTTGATAGATACCATGCTGATTGGCTGGGAGCCAAAATCAGATTCGTGAAACTCTCCAAGGCTCTCAAACTTGGTGGTGATACCTCAGTGCAAGAAGAAATTCATCTTGCTGAGGAAACTGAAAGCGCATCTGAAAATCAAGCTACTGAAGAAATGTAAATGCCAGGGCTGCTGAAGAAATTCCAGCTCCTGATGAAAATGCCAGGGCAACCTCAAATGTTGCGCATGAAGAACAACCCAGGCCTGGTGAAGAATCTGCTGCAGCGCCTGAAGAATCTGAGAATGCCAGGGCAACTGCATCAGTCGTCCCTAAAGAAATTGAACCCATTTCATCTGCTCCTCATGCAATGTCTTCACCATTGAAGAATATCAACCTTCCTTCTACATCAGAAGTGAAGAACACAAAAGTTGTGGAGAAGGCAACTGTGAAGAAAAGGAAAGCATCATCAAAATGTAGAATTCTCAACTCCCAAGAAAGTGAGGACTTTGTCAACCTCCTTAACCAACCCCATTAATGTTGTTCCACTTTCAATAGTGCCATCAAAGGAAGTTGTTCCGTTTGGTGAAGAATATGTCATACTAGATGACATGGATGAAGAGAATCCCTTTGCTACTTCTTCAGAGCAGTTGGATGATGAAATTCAAGTGGAAGAAATCCCTTCAACCCCACTGGTATCATTGCCCATGCCTCGGTTCACTGGTGAAGAGGCCGACGTCGAGGAATTTGAAGAAGAAGATGAAGATGTGGACATTGGTTCTAGAACTTCAGTGCTCAATGATGACTATTGGGAAAACACTCATCCCAATTCACCCTTGACCACTCAGCTACATCAAGTTCCTCAGTCCCCTGTTCAAACTGAAGAAACTCATACGGGCTTTGAAGAACATACAACTTCTCCTTCTTCCATTGCTGAACAAGCTCCAGCTGAAACAGCTGAAGAAATGGAGAAACCAACTAAGGCTGAAGAACCTGAAGCTTCAATTCCTCACGCAGCAGCTCCAGAGCTTGTGAACACAGAAGCTGCAAAGTCATCATATGTTAATCTTCAGCCCAAGCAGAAAAACCCTTATGCTAATAGGCAGAAAATCAAGGATGATGATTTCTTCGCTGAGCATCATTTCTTCACTGACTTTAATCCTTATGACTCAGCAAGACATCGACGCAAGAGGGTCTGGACAGCAAGCCAGATGAATTTATACTCATCTCTCCTGTTTGACAAAGACAAGGTATTTGAACATTGTCAAATTCCTCATATTGACATGGAGTCGATCCCTTGCTTCCAACCTGTACTGAATGCTCTTCACGAAGCTGGGCTTTAGAGTTTCTGCTCTAACATATGCGATTGGAATGAAGAACTCATTTTTCAATTCTATGCCACTCTGCACCTCACTAGTGATGCTACTGATATCAATTCATGGGTGCTTGACTGGATGACCGACCACACTCACTACAAAGCCCCAGTATTTGAATTGCTTCATGCCATCCCAGTTAATCCTCCTTCTGAAGATGCAAGTCTGATGTACGATGAACCTGAACTTCCAAATCGTCTGATGCAAGTCATGATGAAGCCTTAGAAGGTTGGCCAACCTCCAAGAACCACCTTCCTAGTGAAGGAATTGCTATATATGCCAAGGACAATCTACCGCATTCTGACCAAAACCCTCGGTCCAATCAAGGGCCACAACTCTGAAGAAGAAGACGTTGTTGGCATCATGAAGAATCTGTTGTTCAATATCATGCATGGGATTCCCATCGACTATCACGGTTTCTTCATGAGGACTTTGGTGAATGTTGCACTGCCACCTTTTGAGTTGAAGCCTTATGCCCCTTGGATTATGAAATTCATCTGAACAAGGTCTTCAATCAATTACAAGGAAGATTGTCAAATCACCTCAGCTATTTGCCTCCTATTGAAGTCCTCAAAGGACTATTTCCTAAGTTGATGGAAAGGGCAAAGTTGTTGTTATTGATGAAGGTACTCGTCCATTGGATGGTCAGATTCGCAAAGCTGCATCCTATTCCACCAATGATGACTTTGCAACCCAAGATTCTGCGGCAAAAGCTTCAAAGCATATTCCTCAAGCAACTGTTCCATGAGTGATGATTGATCGTGAGCATCTCCAGAGTATTCATCAGAAGGTCGATCGGCATCACAAGTGGGTCAAGCATCGGTTTGCTTCAATTCTTCGGAACATGACTTTCACGCAAAACTCTACGAAGAAGAATCTCTATAGTGCTGAAGAACTCAAGGAGATGGACTTCCAATAGGACTTTGACTGGTCCCATCCACCTTCGAAGAAATTCAAGAAGGTCAAAGTTCCTCAACTGGTCACATGTTCATTTTCTTCATCGCGCGAGACACATGAAGCTGGAGATTTGGATGGCACTATGGCAGGCCCTACCTCAACGGACGACTCCAACAACGCTGGCGCTCCTCCATCTACATCATGATGATATTCTTCAGGGGCATTATTCCTCATTTTTTGTCCCTTTTGGTCATTTGATGACACACGGGGAGAAAGTTGAGTTAATCATCAAGCGGGTCACTTATATGGGCTATATTTTCGTTAAGTTACAACTCTTGCTCTTCTAAGGTGTTTGCTCTGATGAGTTGTAAACTTCCGATGGTGGTCTGACACTTTTTGAAGTGCTTTCTGCATGCTTAATTCCTCAAGTACCTTCACGCACACATGCTGAATTTCATCAGACACCATATTTCATCATGCATTTCAAATTATTCATATCTTATGTTAAATGCGTGTATGAATTACAAGATATAGGGGGAGATCTCCATGATATTACTCTACAATGTGTATTTGCCACTCAAGTAAAATCCTCAAATATGCACATCTTCAGGGGGAATTCTTCTATATCTTGCAATCAAATTCCTCAATATCAGTAGTTACACTTCATATGTTTATCCCCGTTGAAAACTTAACCTATTTTTCATGAATCACCAAAAAGGGGGAGATTGTAAGTGCATCTAGTGCCCCTTAGTGATTTTGGTGTATTGAAGACTTATAGGTTAAGGGACTAATGTGTTTGTGAGTGTACGCATGTTCTATAAGTCTTCGTGGAGTTTGATATTTATGAAGAAAGCCCACCCCTAAAAATGTATGTCTTCAGTTGAAGACTTTGGGTTTCTTGAAGACTTTGAAAGTGAGGAAATTGATGTGACCTTGAAGACTTGGATATTCATGCGAGTATTATGAAGCGTGAAGACTTTTGTTTTCGTAGTTTCATTTTCTCTTTCTTGAGTCATAGGAAACACCATACTGTTAAAGGGGGTCGAGGTAAAACTAAGGAAACACATTTCCAAGTGATACTCATGTAAAAGCCTACACTACCCAATACTTTTGAGTGAAGCCATTGGAAATCTCATATAGTTCAGTCAATTTCTTCAGTGACAGAGACGAAGATCTTCTGTTCTCTGTAGAATTTGTTCTGACTGAGGAGTTAGGAATTCGCCAGTGTGGATTGCCTACAAGTGAGGAACATGATAGCCCTAAGGAATTTGAGAGCTCAAATTTCCGACCTTTGTTGTGCTATGCGCCAACTGTCCCAAAATATCTTATCCACCTAACAGTCATATCATTGAAGTGCATTTATGTCTTATCATGTCGGGCTGCTCCCTGGGCTATAAATAGTCGCCCCCCTCAACCACTAGCTAGTTGGTTGCTGCGAGAGAAACTGACACTTGTCATTAGAGCAACCCATCCTCCGAGGACTTTGAGCGAAAATCATCAAGTGAGGAAAAACCCAAAACGCCAACACCTAAAACCCAAAGTGATTGAACTTCACTGAAGAGAGTGTTCCTGTGTGGAACCGATGCTTGTTACCTTTGAAGACTATGCATCTTCCAGACGGTTAGGCGTCAAATGGTCTAGAGCATCCACTATCAATTGTGGATCGCCGGGTGACCAAGTCTGTGAAAGTTTGGAAGTCACCTTGAAGACATACCACGAGTGATTGGGCGAGGTCTGTGTGACCTTGGCTCAAGGGGAATACGGTGAGGACTGTGTGTCATCATGTGTGAATACCTAGCCGCCCTAACTAGACACACAACTGTCACAGCAATTGGAACTGGTCTACCAAATCATTGTCTTCACCAAGCCTACAGGTTATATTTCCACAACCCTTTCATTTACTCATTCATGTGTTGATGAACTTGATATGTACTGTTTGATGACTTTGATTGAAGACTTTCTCAATTTCCTCAATCCTATTTCTTCAGCTTCTGTCTTCAACGTACTTATCTTGTTTACATGCTACTTGTGCTCTGTGTATGCTTTTATTTCATCATGATGACTATGCTACTGCTTTTTTGTGCATGCACCTGAGTATCTATTCCGCTTCAAGTAGTTCGTTGCTTAGGAAATTCCTCAGTTAGAATTTCCTCAGCAGTGAATTTGTAAAAATCACCTATTCACCCCCCTCTGGTCGATATAACGCACTTTCATTAGGTTATACTCATATTGCATTGGGACATGTGATGTTACACTGATTAGCTATGTTACTCAAACTACATCTCTCCTCATTAACTCATTATCACATAAGAAAATTTGCTGAGTTGGACTCGATGTTACTGCTGAAGTTACTCCCATTGTGGTTAGTCTTATCACCTCTTGGGTCGGATACTTTTTTTTTCGTCGGTTGGATGCAACTATCTCCAATCTAACCCTCATGTTTGGGTACTTCAGGGATATTTGAGAACCAACTAGCTCAAACTAACTCTAACCCATGGATCCAAACAGGGCCGAAGTTAGACTGAAAAAACGCATTAGGCCCTATATATTGACGGACGGATTACATGATACTAGCAAACGCTCACCATCTACTTGTTGAAGAAGATTAGCCTCGGAGTTGGATGAGGAGGATAGAGCAAAACCAATCTCCATTTGTGTAGTCCCACTGAAATGTAGAAATGTTGCATGTGTGACATTTCGGCAAAACTGCACAAATCACTACTAAGAAAAGAGTGATTTGTGCAGTTCACCTAAAGGTCGCAATAGCAATGAAGTGAAATGTATAGCCCTGTTTGCAGAAAGAGGTAGAAAGGAAACAATTACTGCCCAATAATAGTTGAAGACACATACGCCGACAAAAAAGAAGCATATTTCATCATGTCATAAGGGGAGGATAGCAGCATGGTGGTTTATCAAAAATGGTGTGATGACGAGATTGCAAGATGGAAAGTATGTTAGTCGAGAAATGTTTTAAGCAAAAAACTAAAGAAGATCCACATGCAACAACGTGGGAAGATGGGCAGTGGAGCATGGCCGGAGAGGATACCCGGGGGTCGTCGGGATGTAACTAGGAGGGGCGGCGGTGGGCGGGATCTGCCCATACTATGACAGCGAGCAAGTGGCCGTAGGCCCTACCGCGTCGGAGCTTGATCCGAGAGAACGGTGAGTACCGCAGATTGTGACGTGCTGCCTCGATGCCGTCGAACGGAGAAACGATGCACATCCTCCCTTTCCGCCGGCGGATGGGATGCGGCTAGAGATTAGTGACCAACGGTGAGAGAGAGAGAGAGAGAGAGAGAGAGAGAGAGAGAGAGAGAGAGAGAGGACACCGCCGCCTTGTGAGATACTGTGAAGAGAGACAAACCCGGGCAAGCAGGCTCCATTATTGTATATAGTGGAGCGGACTACTTTTTGTGCATAACAGTCATTGAGCAATATATCTTTATTTCAAAATAACGCACCAACGCATCAAGTTGAACTTTGTTTTGTGCACGCATGGTACATGAGCTTCGTAAGTAAACAACCGCTACATGCTCTCAAATTAGCACGTGTGCTGCCATTTCGTACAGAAATGAGCTCCACCGTGTACCCGCGCGGGTGTGGCTGGGCCCGAAGCGTGAGTACCTGCACCTATTCTCTTCGTGTACGTACACCACCTACGTGGGATTGTGTGAGAGATATACAAACCTAGAGAAAGATGGTGTGTGGTTTCGTGAGTTTTTTTTGGGAGGTGCATGAGAGATAGACAGGGAATATGTGTCGATGATATCTCAAACAAAAATGGAACATTTGCAATGTGTGTGAAATAGAGTCCTGGATATATCATATATAGAGGGGGCGATCCACGAGAGGAGAGTGGGGGTATCATCGGCATGAGATATCCATATAACCGAAGAGAGGGATGAAGTGTGTGTGTGTGTGCGGTCGATAAAGTGTGCCATGGAATTTGTGTGTGCCCATGTTAAAGATATAGGGTGGCTGGCCTACTGGAACGTGAGAGGTGACAGGTGCAGTTTGTCTCTGTGGCATGGATACGTACCTACATCATTCGACTGTTGGTGTGTGTGGGGGTGCAGAGACCTAACTATAGAGGTAGACCGCTAGTATATGTGTGGGGGAGGAGAGAGACCTACCTTATGTATTGAGGGAGATCGATCGGGATCCATGCATATGTGTAGGAGAGGAATAAGGTTGGGAGAGAGACGGAGATACAATGTCAAAGGGGTTGGTGGTGGAGTTGCTTCTCACAAATGGTGGGAGAGGCCTGCTAGACAAACTGAGGGCACACATGCAATATCAATAAGAGACAGGATGCCTCTCGGCCTGTCCATGCATGTGCGTGTGAGAGGCGGGTCAGGAGGCATGCACGAATGATGAGGGGGAACGGTATGGTTGTGGTAAACAGACGTGGCTACATAGGAAGATCAATGTGCCCTGTGTCGGAGAAAGGGAGATACATAACTTATGAAGTACTTTTGATCAATGCGTGGGGAAAAGGAGTTATAGTCGACCTAGGCATATGTAGGGAGATCGATCGGTAAACATGCATGCATGTGTTAGAAGCAAATAAGGCTTGGAGAGAAGGATATAGAGAGAGGGATGCGGCTAGGAGGTGGTGCAAGAGGCCTACTATATCGAGGGGAAAGGAGTGTGCGAGTATGAGATCGATGAAAAGAGGGGCGGGAGTGTGCACATGCGTGGAACCATATTAGACAGAGGGGGGCATGGACGGTGAGCTTAGAAAAGGGAAAGCTTGTGTTTGTGGTAGGCACACCTCGCTAGAGAGGTATATCGATCAGTGTGTGCCAGAAAGAAGGAGCTGGGGGGCCTACACACACCGTGGGTGAACGACCTAAAGAGAAATGATGAATGTGCATGATGGAGCTAGAGAATGTTGAGGGAGGGTGAGAGGGAGGCGGGCATGTGCATGCACGGGAGAAAGTTAGCGCTAGCTACAAAGATAAGAGGATTATGTGGGTGTAAAAGATGAATAGAGATCATAATTCATTATAAAAGTGGATTCAGATATTTGAACAAGAGATCACTATGTTTTAAACCGACGCATGCATGAATATATATACTGGTGATATGCATGGTGTGGTTATGAGCATGTTATACTACATATAATATATAGAACATTTTTTCAGTTTGTGATAATGTGTGGCTTTTGTAGCTCAGGGCTAAATACTTGTCATAATGTAGGGGGCGGGGCACTAAACTTTGTGTGATTAACACAGTGTAAGTATGAAACATGGTCTTGATTATGAAGATTTAGTTAGTACATCAAATGTACTATTATTTGGAATCAACATCAAGTGTATTCAAATATTTGAATTCGAGTTCATATAGTGCAAATAGTTCATATCTATATCTATAGTAATCATGTGGTGTGTTGTTAAGATAATATATGAATGGTGTTTAACTTGGCAACAATCATGATTGTAGATTCTTATTCAAATAGATAAACGAATTCAAATTTAGTTTGAATTGCAGCGGCAGTATAGACATTTGGAATGCACTAAAATGTTCGTATGAGTAGTTTACATGCATTATATAGCCAGGAAAAAAATTAATTGGACATAACATGGATTCAAGTTTTGAATAGCATTTGTAATAATCCATACAATGAGACGGGACAAGACTCTCTCTTTGTGTGGTGCGAATTATTTGTTTTTTCTCGTTGAGGGAAGTGCTATTTGACTTGGTACTCTCCCAAAACTCGCTCCCCGCGCCTTCCTATCCTGAAATTACAACACGCGCGAAACCTCCCTCCAGCTACCAAATCCCGACATGTGAAATCCCCGTTCTAACCCTGAGTCGAAAGGACCACTAGTTCAAATCGGTGGGGGTACTTTTGTAATACACCCTACATTTCGGACAAGCGCGTCCCTAAGTCATGGTTCCCCCTCTCCCGTCACCTCCTTTTCGCCATTCGAAAACCCAGGCCACCATAACCTCTCTGCTACAGCCGCAAAACCCCACCCTCCGTTGTCCGCCATCCCCACCGCTGCCCAGCCAGAGCCTCTTCCTTGATGATGTCGTCCACCACAATAGCTCGACGTCCCTCATCCACCTCCCCGCATGAGTATTCTCCATTGATCTTGTCGTCCCGCCGGTTCAGCCGCCCCGTCCTCCACCTCCAAAGAGCTTCTCTGATGATCACCTCGACTATCGCGGCTGATCCATCCCCAGCGCCACCTTAACCTGCTCCACCGGAACCGCGACATCCTCACTGACTCCTCAGATGAAGCCGAGGCCTACTCGGCACCACCAAAGAGGTTGTACACTCATCCCATTGCACCTTCTCGTTAAATCGACCTCCCAGTGCCGACGGTGCTTGATCCCGCACATTCATGGCGTGGCTACGTTGAAGCCGACACCGCCGACGACATCTCCACCGCGGCTCTCCCCAAGTGCGAGGCTCCCTCGACGGCGTCGGCCATACCAGCCGAATCTGCTGCTGCTCCGGCTCTCGCTCGCTCGCTCGCGCAGCTGCTGATGCTCCTGCTCTCACTCACGCGCGTTGTTGTTGTTGCTGCTCTAGCTCTGGCTAGCTCGCGATGCTGCTGCTGCTCTACTCTTCCTCTCGCTCGTGCTGCTGCTCTACTCTTGCTCTCGCTTGTGCTTCTGATGCTGGTGCACGGGCTGTTGTAGCTAGACGAGTGGCTGCTTTGGCTCTAGTTCGCGCTGCTCCTCCAGGCGCCACTGCTCCGGCTGCTATCTGTTACTGTGTTGCCTGTCGATCGCCTACTGATTTAGATCAATGTTTCTCTTCTACTACTGCTCTAGCGGCCTACACTACATGTGAAGTGCCTCTCTGCTACTAGTGCGTGCAGTTTCGATAGTAACATTCAGATACCACAGTAAATTTCAGTTTCGACAGTTAAGTTCAGAGTCAACAATTTTTACCTCATCTGTTGTAGTCGGGTGTTTTTTCGTGATGTAAATTTTACTCTATCATTTTTTGCTAATGTATTTTACATCGTCTATTGGAGATGCTATTAGAATCCCACTTGAGATTAACAATGTATGTCTTGTACTACTTCAGCCTCGACGTCTTACAGCTCGCCAGAGCTGCTCCAATGAAGGAACCATCCATCAGAACAGAGCAGTACCCTAGACGTCATCTACAAACGCTTCAGATCTTCATCCACACCTCCAGCAGGCACCTTTACCGCAACTTCTTCAGCAACCAACCCAATGATGCTGAGGTTGACACGGCTACGCCAAATAGGTTGTACACTTGTCGCATCACTTATTATCTACATTCATGTCGATCCGATATGGCTATTTTGGGTCAAAGGAAAAATTGAAGGAAAAACATAGCAATAGGAAATTTTCCTATTGCACTCTACTATTCAATTATTCATGCGTTTTATTGAAAGGAATGGGGCAAACCATCCACCTAGACCTACTTTTCAAAATCCTATGCATTAAAACAAGACTAAGTGCATCAGTGGCAGAATAACATTCTAACTGTACACACTTACCTTTGGTTTCACTATAATTTGGCCATGTTTCTTTGCATTCATCTACTCTTCAAATTCCTGTGAACCAAACACCCAAGTTGACAGAGATCATGTGTTTACATATGCTCTGCTTCCCACATGCATTCCTATCCTATTCCGATGCTTTTCCTATCCCTGTGTTTTTAGAATCCTACAAGCCAAAGGAGCCCTTACAGAATTACTTCACTTACAGATAGGTGTCGAAGAAAACATTGTGTGGTTTGTCCTGCTCCTGCCGCGACGTCGTCCACCTCACTTGAGCTGCTCCATCGACAGAAGTGAAAGCACAAGTGCTTGCTGGGTGATTTTGGTAATTAATGTCAACATATCCCCTGTTGGACTAATACCTTTACCTAGTGTATTTCAGATAAGTTCAACAATGGAGTGGCAAGGACAAGAGGATGCGGAACCCTTTCAAGCTTTGAAGGACAAGAGGATGTGGAACCCCTTCAAAATGCTAAGGACAAAGATTGGCAAAAGCTCAAGACTCTACATTTCCATTTTAGTGATCCAAGATCACATTTAGTCTATAGGAAAGCCAATACTATTAAAAGGGGATGCGGTGTTGCTTAATGATTTGGTTGCTCAAGTGCTTAGTGATATTTCTCCAAAACCCTCAGCCACTTTCTCAAATTCCAAATATGTCCAAAACCCTAAGTCAAACTTGACCCCACCGATTTGATCCATCCGGCGCCACCGAGTTCATTTGAAATAGCCACTGCCAGAAACCCTAGACAATTTCGTCACACTGATACGGATCTCAGACTCACCGAGATGGCCCTGAAAACTCTCTGTTGCCTGTTCTAATTATTTCGGTCTCACTGAAATGTGCATTCGGTCCCATCGAGTTTGCTTGAACAACTCTCTATTTGATCTTTTGCTGAAATCGGTCCCACCAAGTTCATGCGATCGGTCTCACCGACATGTGGTTTTGCCCTAGCCCAAGCACATCGGTCACACCGAGTTGATCATGTCGGTCCCATCGAGATTCCTAACGTTCACATTTTGAACTGCTTCGGTCTCACCGAGTTCTCCTGTTCGGTCTGACCGAGTTGGGTCAAATTTGTGTAATGGTTGGATTTTGTGTGGAGGCTATATATGCCCCTCCACCCCCTTTTCCATTTGAGAGAGATCCATCAGAACGTGCCTACACTTTCACTACTCATTTTCTGATAGAGAACCACCTGATCATGTGTTGAGACCAAGATATACCAACCTTACGACAAGAATCTTGATCTCTAGCCTTCCCCAAGTTGCTTTCCACTCAAATCATCTTTCCACCATACCCAAATATGTGAGAGAGAGTTGAGTGTTGGGGAGACTATCACTTGATGTAGGGTGGAACCCTATATGGCCGATCTTTCACGAAATGGAGGGATCCCATGATGAACACGAAGAACACAAAGGGGAATCACAAGGGAAAACACTCAAGAACAAGTCCAATCACATATCCACTAGAAAATCAAACACACAAGATCACAAGGTACATGAACAACAAAGGGAAAGATACAAGGTAGAGTTCATCTCCAAGAGGAGGTCTTGAATCCGTGAAGGATCTTCCCGTTTAGGGGTCTTGAATCCAAGGTGGATCTTTTCCGTAGAGGGGCCGCGGTCTCTCTCGTGGAGTAGATCCATAATGGATGAGCAAAGCTCTATCTCACATGTGAGCTAAATCATTGCTGATCCTAAAATGGTGGAGGTGGAGGAGTATATATAGTCTAGGGCCACGAAGGGGTAAGTGGGAGAGGGATACATGGGCCTCTGGCCCGATAACTATGCGCAGACAGCATGGGGCCGGACGTCCGCTGGGACACCGGACGTCCGGTGGCTCGGGAGGGACCGGACGTCCGGTAGCTCCCGGATTTCCGGTAATTTCATGGATTTCGGTTCTGTTGACGATGTCATGGACGTCCGGTGGCCTCTGGTCGTCCGGTCGCCTGGGAGTCGCCGGTCGTCCGGTAGAGGCCGGACGTCCGGAGCCTGTAGCGTTTCCAGCTGCTCCGTTTCTTTCGTCTTCTCTTCCACGCTTCCCTCGCGGATGGTGTAGGTGATCCTTGGCGCTTGCACTCCTCCTCGTCGTCCGTGAAGCTCCGACAATAGCTATGCATGCACACGAGTGGAGTGTCAAGTAGTATACCATCCTCGAAGGGGCCAAGTGAACACGTCTAAAGGAGATGATTCACCTTTATGTATGAGAAGTAGAGGTCACACGTGTCACTTGCCAAGCAGACTCTTGACATGGTGTTGTCCATAGGATGCTCCGCATCATCCCCTCCCCCTTGGGAAAGATCCGACCTCGGACTGAAAACCAAATCACCATGGGAAAGAGATGGCGTCGTCGTGTAGATGTGGACGATCATGAAGTACTCATCATCTTCTAGCTCTACATGGGCACTCTCCAATGTCGCACCGTCTAGTGATTCCTTCAAAAGGAGCAAGGAAAACAAACACTTGGAAAAACAAATGTGGTGTAATGCCCCGGATGTAATACTTTCCCTTTTGGGTATATAATAAATCTCCGGCTTCATCTATTTCCATTTCGGGTTCTTTGTCTTTCGGGCTTTCGTCGTTTTGTTGTGTGAGTGTGTGGCATTCTTTCATATCATGTAGACATGTGCATTGCATTGCATTTGTGTTGTGGGTTGCATCCTGTTCCGTGTGTTTCTTCCCGTTGTCCGTTTGGCATTCCGGAGCTCCCTCACGTGTCTGTGACGTCCCGTAGGCCTACTTTGTTGTTCGGGCGTTTTTCGTTACCGGTGTGCCGTGAGGTTGTGTTGTGTGTTGTTGTTTTGTTGTGTGCAACCCGCCTCTCAAATCTCGTCTCGTTTGGACTCCGTTGACTTTTCCCTCCGTTGTCCGTGTGGGTCCGATGTGCCTTCACTTCGTGTCCCGGAAATACCCCTACTGCTTTCTTTTATCTCCGTCTAGGCCTTTTAAATCTACCCCCGCGATCGGATCCGTCGGATCGCGATCGGAGGGTTCCTAGCACCCCAAGTCTCCAAACCCTAGTCTAAAACTGCTACATATAGACCCCCTAGTCTATTTGGGCATCCCCTTCTTCTTCCCCTTCTCCACTTTCTTTTTTTTCCCTTCTTCCTCAGATCCAAGAAATCATCTCGGATCCCGAAGGATCCCTGGGATCGAGCCGATCCGCCGCCGCTAAACGCCTGGCTCGAAGCCCCTTCGCAGCGCCGGGGTCAACGGCCTCAGCCACCTCACCGACGGATCCAGTCGGCTGGATCCTTCCCTCGATTGCTCGGGTCCGATCAGACCAGATCGGATCGATCCAGTCGTCGCTTCGCCCAGGAGCTGCGAGGCCTCGTCAGCCCACCGCTTCCTCCGTCGAAGTGGTCCCGCGGGCCTCCGCGCGCGAGCGGGCCGCCGCCCAGCAAGCCGCAAGCCGTCGGGCCTCCTTCTCCGCTTCGATCGCCTTCGGGGCCCAGCCCGTACCGCACCAGCCTCCTTCGCCAGCCCCCGAGCGGGCCACCGCACCGAGCAGGCCCCGCGCCGCCGGCCCGAGCGGCCTCGCCCCTTCGCCCTCCTACCAGGCCAGCCGAGGCCAGGCGGCCTCCCTCCCGCAGCCGGCTGAGCCCCGCGCCGGGCCTCCGCCTCGGTGGGCCGCAGGCCTCGCCAGCCGCCGCCAGGCTCCCGCAGCTCCAGGCCGCAGCCGGGCCGCCGCTCCTCCTCGCGTGGGCCGCCGCGCCACCGCTTCTTCCTCGGGCCGCTCCAGATCCGGCCCGCTACTGTTCCTCCAGATCCGGCCCGCTACTGTTCCTCCAGATCCAGATCTGGAGAGGTTGTTTTTTTCCCTAAGTCCTTTTTAATCCTGATCTGAAATGCAATCTTTAAACTGCTCTAACTTTGTGCCTGTTGCTCCGTTTTGCGCGTGTAGCATGTCCAGATGTTCGTGGAGATGTCCTCTACGTTTTACCTGTTGTTGTCATGCATGTTAGATGTCATCTTGACACTTGTTTTGCTGTTGTAAGAGTGCATCATGATATAAACTGCTGTTATGTGTTATTTTCATGCCACCTTTGTCATGTGATAACTTTTAGCTCGTTTGTCCAAACGATGCAAATGACATGTCCACGTGTTCGTCTTACCACGAACTACGTGTTGTGTGTGATAGGTTCCATGTTAGATTTATTGTTGCCTTGTTATCATTGTTGCAAAGTGCCATGTTCACATGTTGTGTTTTCACTTGTTATGAAATGCCATCTTGTTGAGCTCGTTGCAATCGGTGTGTTCACCTCTATGAAGCATGCTTGTGTGTTTCGGGATCACCGTCATATGTACTTTGATGAGGTGCTTACCCTTTGCCATGTTTAGTTTCGAGGTGACTCAAACATGCTCTTTTGTGTGCTATGATGATGTTGCTGTTTTAGGACTTAGTGAAATTTCACTAAGTCTGAAATCTGTAACGTTCCGATGCCATGTTCGTGTGATGTTCTAGGACAAAGCATGTTAGTTTTGGGGTGGATTTTGATTGTTCCTTGTAGTATATATTGTTGTCTTTCCATTCATGTCCTCACATGTCCATTTGAGTGGCTGTAGCATGTTTATCTTTTGCTCTAAAGTTTCAATAAAATTCTGCTGCCAGAATTTTATTTCAAAGTTCAATATGTCCAAGATCATTGCTATTGATCCGTGACTCCGTTGGGGGTGCACTTTGGACCTAGTTGCTGAACTATATATCTAGTTTGTGTTCAAGTCCTTTGCCATGCTTTTTGGGTGCTGTAGATTAATTATTTTGAGCTCCCAAGTTGCTATGTTGCTGTAATTTTCAGTTTTCGCTCAAATCTTGTTTCGGGCATAACTTTTAGCCCGTAACTCCGATTTCAGCGAATCTTATATCAAACTTGGGTGATTTTCTGTGTAGATTAATAATATCAGGTTGTTATCTTGTTTTGAGGTGTTTTGCTTGAGTGATGTTTTCCGTGCTCCATGTGCATCTTTAGTGCATCCATCATGCATTCATGTTTTTCGAGTGCGCATTGCATTTTGTTGATTGGTTCTTGGTGTGTTTGTTGTGTTTAGAGCCGGAAGCTGAGACCGGGTTCGAAGTTGAGCACGAGTTTTCCAACGAGGTTGAGCACGAGGACCCTTCTTACGATCCGAACGAATTCTCTTCAGGCAAGATGACTGAACCCCGATAACTTTACTATCTTTGCCTATTGCTAGTAGTCTCGATCTATAGTTTTGCCTCGATGCCCATGTTCTTCTTGTCAGCCTCCTACTTGTAACCAATTGCCATGTTTAACCACCCTACCTATGCAAACCATTGCTTGGCTAAGTACGCTTCGCTCAGCCCTTCTTATAGCGTTGCTAGTTGCAGGTGAAGTGAAGATGCTTGCCTCATGATGAAGTTTGGTTGGGTTATATCACACTATATAAATGCTTTAATTGAAATCATCTATATATTGGCAAGGGTGGAAGGCTAAGCCTTTTGCTTGGTGATTTGTTCCACTCATGCCGTTAGGATCCGTATAAGCCGGTTTTATGTTCCTTGATTATGCGTTCCTAACACGGTTGGGGTGTATGGGACCCCCTCGATAAACCGCTAAGCGCTAAGTCTTTTCCAGCAAATCCCAACATTGGTACTATTTGCCTAATAACAAACTAAACATGCATAGGGAGTAATTAACCCTCTTTCTTAATCAACAACCCCGGGCCAGTGCTCCACATGAGTGTTGGTCCGAAACGGGGAGCCTGCGGGGCCACCTCGAGGAAACTCAAGGTCTGGTAAAAACCCGTAGCTTCACCCATCCGGTAGTGGCCTGAGACGAGATACGCGCGGCTACTATCAGGGTGTCGGCACGCCGGGAGGATTTGCTGGATTAGCCTTACCTTAGCTCGGTATATCTTGAGCACGGGATTCCGAGGATACTCGGGTCTTCCCACTTTGGAGTTGCGACTCCGCGGATCGTGGGCTTGTAATGGGTAAAGTTGGAACACCCCTGCAGGGTTTGAACTTTCGAAAGCCGTGCCCGCGGTTATGTGGCAGATGGGAGCTTGTTAATTCCGGTTGTAGATAACTTGACACAATGTTACTAATACACTACCAGCGTGTGTTCCGTGACTGTCAATTTCCGAATAGGGATTCGGGAGTTGAACACGGAGGGGTTATGTTTGTGAGCTTGTAGCTAGGATCACTTCGTGATCACTTCTCGCCGATGCCTTCTCTTCTCGCTCTCACTTGCGTAAGCTAGATGCTAGTTGCTGCTGCAGACTTGTTTTTTTCTTCAGCCTTTTCCTCACCCAAAGGCTTAAATAGTTCTGTTACCCGGGAACGGGATTGCTGAGTCCTCTGTGGCTCACAGTTACTTCACACACCAGATGCAGGTCCAGCTGTGAGCTATCCAGGTGATGGCACCGAGCTGGATTGGGAGTACGACGAGGAGCGTAGTCGTTACTACGTGCGCTACCCGGACGATCAGTAGTGGAGTCTCTTACTAGGATTCGATCCGCCTGTGGTTGTTTTTATCTGAGTTTGGTACTTTGACATTTGGCTTTTGCCCTTAGAGGGTTGTAGTGCTCTTAATGTATGATGTTTGAGACTTGTACTGTTATTCTGTGACGTGGCGAGTGTAAGCCAACTATTTTCAGTTTACTATCCCTCTTTTACATGAGTTGTGCAAAGATTACCAAACTTGGGATCATTCTAGGATGGACTTATGCCTTTAAGTCGTGCCTCGACACGTAGGAGGTATAACTCCATCCTGGGCATTACAAGTTGGTATTCAGAGCCTTCTCCGACCTAGGAGCCCCCACTGTTTGATCGAACCGTTGACGGTTGAGTCTAGGCACACACTGAAAAACTTTTTGAGTCCTATATTATATCGGAGAGTAGGATTTCTTTGCTTCTCATCCCCTTTCTCTCTGGTGAGGACTCCTGACGTCTACTCTTGTCTCTCCTATCTTCAAAATTTGCACAAATTTTTTTTAGGAATCCCGCGAGTATTCTGGGATTGTTTCGATGTTCTTGTGACAAGGATATTGTTCCCGATGCCTCCTGTTACCGAGGAGTTGAGCTTCGGGGTATCATTGTAACAAGCATATCGCGACAGTACTAAATACTTAAGACGGCCGACATCGAAAATCTCCCCTATACGGCCAGTGGCAAGATAACCCCGACATCACCCAGTACTGGGGAGGTAGTTCGGGAGTATTGCCATAGCTTGTTATAGTGGATGCTTTTCGAAGGTCCGAGGTACACAGTTTCCGAGAAAGACTAGTTATGTGTTGAAGGATGGATACACCTGGATGTAGGTTAGAGTTGATTGCGCGGTGCTTCCCGTGTATCCCCAACACCTGATTGCATAACTGGAATCTTTCGGAAAACTATAGGTGGGTTTTATCCAGTAGATCGTAGGCATTCTTCCAACGAATGCAGGTTAGTGAGTTCGGGGTTCGACATTGAGTGAAGAGGTTATATGACCGATGTTACTATCAGGAGTTGCATCTTAAAGGGTCCTTGGCTATGCTGATCCGGGGATTGCAAAACCTTTTCGTAACGCGTTCATATGCTTTCAGCACAAAGATGTTAGAACGAAACTCCTCTCTTGTGTTTGTTCCTTTCCGTACCTTGTTGTTTTATTATTTTATCCTTTTGATCCCTATGTGGCTTCTCGTGAAGACTGATGTTATCATTTAACTAAGAAATTCATTCGTTCCTCTTGTTCGGATGATTTCATTCGTTCTTATTGTTCGAATGATTATTGTGAAGACTTGTTGCAATTCATTCCATTGATTCCGCTTATTCCTTTTGTCAATCAATTGCTGATTCGTGGTCATCTCTTACAGGATGGCTCCGAAAAAGGTTCCGAATGCCAACCCAGAGGTGGAAGAGGTCCCAGAGCATCCTCCTTCCCGTCCTCCTCCGCCTGTGGTTGTTTTATTTATCTGAGTTTGGTACTTTGACATTTGGCTTTTGCCCTTAGAGGGTTGTAGTGCTCTTAATGTTTGATGTTTGAGACTTGTACTGTTATTCTGTGACGTGGCGATTGTAAGCCAACTAATTTCAGTTTACTATCCCTCTTTTACATGAGTTGTGCAAGGATTACCAAACTTGAGATCATTCTAGGATGGACTTATGCCTTTAAGTCGTGCCTCGACACGTAGGAGGTATAATTCCATCCTGGGCATTACAAGTTGGTATCAGAGCCGACCCTCGCAGTTACACGGATGTTTGCGGACAGTTTGCAGTCATGTTGTGCATGACGTTTGTGACCCGTCGTGGCACATGGCATGGCACATGTGCTGTCCTGGAAGCACAGACGGTTGTGCCAAGAGGGAACGTTCCTGTGGCCCGACGTGGACGTCGGTTCCTCTGAGTGAGGGTGTATGTGATAGCCTGGCTTATTAGGGATGATAGACTACTCATATCAATAAGGAATTCCTTCTTTTCCGGGAGCCCATTCGGATAGAACTCCAAAGTTAAGCGTGCTCAGCTTGGAGTAGTTTCAGGATGGGTGACCGACCGGGAAGTTGCTCCCGGGTGCGCATGAGTGAGGACAAAGTGCGCAGAAAAGACTAGTATTGATATGTGAGGCCAGTCTAGATCCCGCCAGGAGTAACGACCACCGGCGGGTGTGTCCGGGGCGTTACAAGTTGGTATTCAGAGCCTTCTCCGACCTAGGAGCCCCCACTGTTTGATCGAACCGTTGACGGTTGAGTCTAGGCACACACTAAAAACTTTTTGAGTCCTATATTATATCGGAGAGTAGGATTTCTTTGCTTCTCATCCCCTTTCTCTCTGGTGAGGACTCCTGACGTCTACTCTTGTCTCTCCTATCTTCAAAATTTGCACAAATTTTTTTTTAGGAATCCCGCGAGTATTCTGGGATTGTTTCGATGTTCTTGTGACAAGGATATTGTTCCCGATGCCTCCTGTTACCGAGGAGTTGAGCTTCGAGGTATCATTGTAACAAGCATATCGCGACAGTACTAAATACTTAAGACGGCCGACATCGAAAATCTCCCCTATACGGCCAGTGGCAAGATAACCCCGACATCACCCAGTACTGGGGAGGTAGTTCGGGAGTATTGCCATAGCTTGTTATAGTGGATGCTTTTCGAAGGTCCGAGGTACACAGTTTCCGAGAAAGACTGGTTATGTGTTGAAGGATGGATACACCTGGATGTAGGTTAGAGTTGATTGCGCGGTGCTTCCCGTGTATCCCCAACACCTGATTGCATAACTGGAATCTTTCGGAAAACTATAGGTGGGTTTTATCCAGTAGATCGTAGGCATTCTTCCAACGAATGCAGGTTAGTGAGTTCGGGGTTCGACATTGAGTGAAGAGGTTATATGACCGAGGTTACTATCAGGAGTTGCATCTTAAAGGGTCCTTGGCTATGCTGATCCGGGGATTGCAAAACCTTTTCGTAACGCGTTCATATGCTTTCAGCACAAAGATGTTAGAATGAAACTCCTCTCTTGTGTTTGTTCCTTTCCGCACCTTGTTGTTTTTCTTATTTTATCCTTTTGATCCCTATGTGGCTTCTCGTGAAGACTGATGTTATCATTTAACTGAGAAATATCATTCGTTCCTCTTGTTCGGATGATTTCATTCGTTCTTATTGTTCGAATGATTTTTGTGAAGACTTGTTGCAAGTCATTCCATTGATTCAGCTTATTCCTTTTGTCAATCAATTGCTGATTCGTGGTCATCTCTTACAGGATGGCTCCGAAAAGGGTTCCGAACGCCAACCCAGAGGGTGAAGAGGTTCCAGAACGTCCTCCTTCCCCTCCTCCTCCGCCTGAGGCTTGGAGAGCAATTATGCAGACTACTGCTCAGAACACTCAGTTGATGATGCAGATGATGCAGCAAATGCAAGCTATGCAAGCTAATCAAGCTAATCAGGGTGTTCCAATGAACCAAGGCAACTTCTTCCAGCAGCACCATGCTACCCTCAACCAGTTCTTGGCCGACAATCCTAAAGCTTTCAGTTACTGTGTCGACCCTCTTGATGCTGAAGATTGGCTAACCGATATCAAGAAGCATTTTGAGTGCAGTAACGTGAAAGAAGATGACTATGTGAAGTTTTGCAGCCTTCCAACTGAAAGATCAAGCAGCTGACTGGTGGCAGCAGTACAAAGACTCGAGGCCGGGTCAAGTGATCTCTTGGGAGAATTTCTGCAAGGATTTCCGCTCGCATCACATTCCTACAAGTGTTATCGAGGGTATGCGTGAGCAATTCCGCAACCTCAAGCAGGGCTCCATGTCAGTCTACCAGTATAATGTCAAGTTCCAAAACCTCGCTCGCTATGCAAAGCAAGACATTCCTGATGCAAAGAGTAAAATCTATCAGTTCCGTGGAGGTCTCAAAGATGAACTTCAGCTTGCTCTCACTTTGTTCGAGCCAGACGAATTCGATAAGTTCTATAATATGGCTTTGAAACAAGAAGCAGCTCAGCTTAAGATGGAGGCTTCTAAGAAGAGAATTCGAGATGCTGTCACTCTACCTCATCGTCTCAGTTGGCTGCGAAACAACAGAAATTCTGGCTTCCTCCTCCTCGAGTGATTCGAGCTCCATACAACAACTCCAGCAACTTCAACAACTCCAACGACAAGAACTCTAGTGGTCGTGGTTTCTCCCACCCACCCAACCCGAGCAATCAGTCGAAGAAGCAGTTTCAGTCTCAAGGCTCCAAGTCCAGTGGCTCTCAGTTCCGTCCTCTCTTAGAAGTGACTTGTAACAAATGCACTCAGAAAGGTCACTATGCCAACAGATGTCCGAATCCGAAGCGTCTTCCTCCTCCACCACCTGTGAGTTCAGCTATTGTCAGGCATGATCCAAAGGCTGCCAGGGTCAATCTGATGAATGCAGCACAAGCAGAGGCTTCTTCTGATGTCATTCTGGGTAACCTTCCAGTGAACTCTTTTCCAGCTAAAGTGTTATTTGATTCGGGTGCTTCTTGCTCTTTCATGTCTCAACCATTTGCATCCAAGAATAATGTTGACATCCAAAGTTTGCCTCAGAAGTTGCAAGTTATTTCTCCGGGGAGACGTATGTCTTCCAGCATATTTGCTCCGGATGTTTCTATTCGCATGGGTGATTATCGTTTTTTGGCTTCTCCGGTGGTTCTTGGTCATTCTGACATCGACCTCATTCTCGGAATGGATTGGCTTTCTCAGCACGATGCTCACATTGATTGCGCTCAAAAGGAAGTCAAATTGACTCATTCTGATGATGATGTGATTATCTTCGCCTCCAGGGATAATACTATTCGGCTTTTCTCTCTTAATGATAAGGGCGAAATTAATGCCATAGAGCAAATTCCAGTGGTGAACGAATATCAAGACGTCTTTCCAGAAGATCTTCCAGGCATGCCTCCACACCGTCAGGTGGAGTTTGTCATTGAACTCGAGCCGGGCACCGAACCTGCTTGCCGGCGTCCATACAAGCTCTCTCCGGATGAATTGAAGGAATTGAAGAAGCAGCTTGATAAGCAGGAGAGTATGGGTCTCATCAGACCGAGTACATCTCCGTGGGGCTGTGGCGTCTTATTTGTCAAGAAGAAAGATGGCACGGAGCGTCTCTGTGTTGACTACCGGCCATTGAACAAGAAGACGATTAAGAACAAGTATCCGCTCCCCAACATCAACGAACTCTTTGAGCAGCTCAAAGGAGCTAAAGTGTTCTCTAAGCTTGACCTCCGAATGGGCTATCATCAAATTCGCATTCGCGAGGAAGACATTCCCAAGACGGACTTCAGAACGAGCTACGGTTCATATGAGTATACCGTCATGTCCTTCGGTCTCGCCAATGCTCCTCCTACCTTTTCAAGGATGATGCATTACATCTTCAACCCCTATACTGGCGAATTCGTGCTTGTGTATCTGGATGATATTCTGGTGTTTTCCAAGAATGAAGAAGATCACGAAAAGCACTTGCGTCTAGTTCTTGATCGACTCCGAGAGCATAAATTCTATGCCAAGTTCTCCAAGTGCGAGTTTTGGCTCGATAAGGTTTTGTACTTGGGCCACATCATCTCAGCTGACGGTATTGCGGTTAATCCCGAGAAAGTTGAAGCAATTGTCAACTGGGAAGCTCCTCAGAACGTCAAGCAGCTCCGCAGTTTTCTGGGTCTTGCCAGCTATTGCAGAAGGTTTGTGGAGAACTTCTCCAAGATTGCCAAGCCTCTTTCCAACCTGCTTCAGAAGAATGTCAAATACTTTTGGTCTCCCGAGTGTGAAGTGGCATTCAAAACCCTCAAAGAGAAGCTTGTTTCTGCTCCAGTTCTGACTCCTCCGGATGAAACCAAGCCCTATGAAGTGTTCTGTGACGCTTCTCTTCAAGGCCTTGGTGGTGTGCTTATGCAAGATAAGAAAATTGTGGCATATACTTCTCGGCAGCTCAAGCCCAGTGAGAAGAACTATCCCACACATGATCTCGAGCTAGCAGCTGTGGTACATGCTCTAATTACGTGGAGACATCTGTTGTTGGGCAGAAAGGTCGACATCTTCACTGATCACAAGAGCTTGAAGTACATCTTCACACAGCCGCATCTGAACCTCCGCCAGACTCGTTGGGTCGAGATGATCCAAGAGTACAACCCCAGCATTGAATACACTCCAGGCAAGGCGAATGTGATTGCAGATGCTTTGAGCAGAAAGGCATATTGCAACAGCCTTCTTATCAAGCCATACCAGCCTGAGCTTTGTGAAGCTTTCAGGAAGCTCAACCTCCAGGTTGTTCCGCAGGGTTTTCTTGCAAATCTCCAAATTGCTCCTACCTTGGAAGATCAAGTCCGTGAGGCCCAGCTCAGTGATACCATGGTGAAGAAGGTGAAACATGGGATTGCAAAGGGCACTCCAAAATATAAGTGCTTCCGTGTTGATGAGAGAGATACCTTGTTCTTCGAGGACAGACTCGTTGTTCCCAAAGGTGATCTCAGGAAGCTCATAATGGAAGAAGCTCATGATTCTCTCCTTTCCATTCATCCTGGCAGTTCCAAGATGTATCAAGACCTCAAGCAATCTTACTGGTGGACACGCATGAAAAGGGAAATTGCCCAATTCGTGAATGAATGTGATGTATGCAGAAGAGTGAAAGCAGAACATCAACGTCCAGCCGGTCTTCTCCAACCTCTTCCTATCCCTGAGTGGAAGTTCGACCACATTGAGATGGACTTCGTCACTGGCTTTCCTAAATCCAAGCGAGCCAATGATGCTATCTTTGTGGTGATTGACAAGCTTACCAAAGTCGCTCACTTTCTTCCAGTCAAAGAAACAATCAATGCAGCTCAACTTGCAGAGCTGTACACTTCCAGAATTGTGTCCCTACATGGCATTCCTCAAGTGATATCCTCAGACCGTGGCAGCTTGTTCACATCAAGGTTCTGGGACTCCTTTCAGTCCGCCATGGGCACGAAGATCAGGTTCAGCACTGCCTTTCACCCTCAGACTAGTGGTCAAGTCGAGCGTGTGAATCAGATCCTAGAAGATATGCTCAGAGCCTGTGTCATCTCCTTCGGCATGAAATGGGAAGACTGCCTTCCATTTGCCGAGTTCTCTTACAACAACAGCTTTCAAGCAAGTGCAGGCAAAGCACCGTTTGAAATTCTCTATGGCAGGAAGTGCCGTACCCCTCTCAACTGGTCTGAAACAGGCGAACGCCAACTTCTTGGCAATGATTTGATCTCTGAAGCCGAAGAAATGTGCAAAGTCATACGTGAGAATCTCAAGGCCGCTCAGTCGCGTCAGAAGAGCTACTATGACGGAAAGCATCGTGATTTGGCTTTCGACATCGGTGATCATGTCTATCTCCGAGTTTCTCCGATGAAAGGAACCCAAAGATTCGGTATCAAAGGAAAACTTGCTCCTAGATACGTCGGGCCTTTCAAAATTCTTGGCAAAAGAGGCGATCTAGCCTATCAGCTCGAGCTCCCTTCCAACTTTGCAAATGTTCATGATGTCTTCCATGTGTCTCAGCTTCGCAAATGCTTCAAGGCACCTGAGCGCATGATTCCGTTTGAGGAGATTGATCTTCAACATGGGAAAGAGATGGCGTCGTCGTGTAGATGTGGACGATCATGAAGTACTCATCATCTTCTAGCTCTACATGGGCACTCTCCAATGTCGCACCGTCTAGTGATTCCTTCAAAAGGAGCAAGGAAAACAAACACTTGGAAAAACAAATGTGGTGTAATGCCCCGGATGTAATACTTTCCCTTTTGGGTATATAATAAATCTCCGGCTTCATCTATTTCCATTTCGGGTTCTTTGTCTTTCGGGCTTTCGTCGTTTTGTTGTGTGAGTGTGTGGCATTCTTTCATATCATGTAGACATGTGCATTGCATTGCATTTGTGTTGTGGGTTGCATCCGGTTCCGTGTGTTTCTTCCCGTTGTCCGTTTCGCGTTCCGGAGCTCCCTCACGTGTCCGTGACGTCCCGTAGGCCTACTTTGTTGTTCGGGCGTTTTTCGTTACCGGTGTGCCGTGAGGTTGTGTTGTGTGTTGTCGTTTTGTTGTGTGCAACCCGCCTCTCAAATCTCGTCTCGTTTGGACTCCGTTGACTTTTCCCTCCGTTGTCTGTGTGGGTCCGATGTGCCTTCACTTCGTGTCCTGGAAATACCCCTACTGCTTTCTTTTATCTCCGTCTAGGCCTTTTAAATCTACCCCCGCGATCGGATCCGTCGGATCGCGATCGGAGGGTTCCTAGCACCCCAAGTCTCCAAACCCTAGTCTAAAACTGCTACATATAGACCCCCTAGTCTATTTGGGCATCCCCTTCTTCTTCCCCTTCTCCACTTTCTTTTTTTTTCCCTTCTTCCTCAGATCCAAGAAATCATCTCGGATCCCGAAGGATCCCTGGGATCGAGCCGATCCGCCGCCGCTAAACGCCTGGCTCGAAGCCCCTTTGCAGCGCCGGGGTCAACGGCCTCAGCCACCTCACCAACGGATCCAGTCGGCTGGATCCTTCCCTCGATTGCTCGGGTCCGATCGGACCAGATCGGATCGATCCATTCGTCGCTTCGCCCAGGAGCTGCGAGGCCTCGTCAGCCCACCGCTTCCTCCGTCGAAGTGGTCCCGCGTGCCTCCGCGCGCGAGCGGGCCGCCGCCCCGCAAGCCGCAAGCCGTCGGGCCTCCTTCCCCGCTTCGATCGCCTTCGGGGCCCAGCCCGTACCGCACCAGCCTCCTTCGCCAGCCCCCGAGCGGGCCACCGCACCGAGCAGGCCCCGCGCCGCCGGCCCGAGCGGCCTCGCCCCTTCGCCCTCCTACCAGGCCAGCCGAGGCCAGGCGGCCTCCCTCCCGCAGCCGGCTGAGCCCCGCGCCGGGCCTCCGCCTCGGTGAGCCGCAGGCCTCGCCAGCCGCCGCCAGGCTCCCGCAGCTCCAGGCCGCAGCCGGGCCGCCGCTCCTCCTCGCGTGGGCGGCCGCGCCACCGCTTCTTCCTCGGGCCGCTCCAGATCCGGCCCGCTACTGTTCCTCCAGATCCAGATCTGGAGAGGTTGTTTTTTTTTCCTAAGTCCTTTTTAATCCTGATCTGAAATGCAATCTTTAAACTGCTCTAACTTTGTGCCTGTTGCTCCGTTTTGCGCGTGTAGCATGTCCAGATGTTCGTGAAGATGTCCTCTACGTTTTACCTGTTGTTGTCATGCATGTTAGATGTCATCTTGACACTTGTTTTGATGTTGTAAGAGTGCATCATGATATAAACTGCTGTTATGTGTTATTTTCATGCCACCTTTGTCATGTGATAACTTTTAGCTCGTTTGTCCAAACGATGCAAATGACATGTCCACGTGTTCGTCTTACCACGAACTACGTGTTGTGTGTGATAGGTTGCATGTTAGATTTATTGTTGCCTTGTTATCATTGTTGCAAAGTGCCATGTTCACATGTTGTGTTTTCACTTGTTATGAAATGCCATCTTGTTGAGCTCGTTGCAATCGGTGTGTTCACCTCTATGAAGCATGCTTGTGTGTTTCGGGATCACCGTCATATGTACTTTGATGAGGTGCTTACCCTTTGCCATGTTTAGTTTCGAGGTGACTCAAACATGCTCTTTTGTGTGCTATGATGATGTTGCTGTTTTAGGACTTAGTGAAATTTCACTAAGTCTGAAATCTGTAACGTTCCGATGCCATGTTCGTGTGATGTTCTAGGACAAAGCATGTTAGTTTTGGGGTGGATTTTGATTGTTCCTTGTAGTATATATTGTTGTCTTTCCATTCATGTCCTCACATGTCCATTTGAGTGGCTGTAGCATGTTTATCTTTTGCTCTAAAGTTTCAATAAAATTCTGCTGCCAGAATTTTATTTCAAAGTTCAATATGTCCAAGATCATTGCTATTGATCCGTGACTCCGTTGGGGGTGCACTTTGGACCTAGTTGCTGTACTATATATCTAGTTTGTGTTCAAGTCCTTTGCCATGCTTTTTGGGTGCTGTAGATTAATTATTTTGAGCTCCCAAGTTGCTATGTTGCTGTAATTTTCAGTTTTCGCTCAAATCTTGTTTCGGGCATAACTTTTAGCCCGTAACTCCGATTTCAGCGAATCTTATATCAAACTTGGGTGATTTTCTGTGTAGATTAATAATATCAGGTTGTTATCTTGTTTTGAGGTGTTTTGCTTGAGTGATGTTTTCCGTGCTCCATGTGCATCTTTAGTGCATCCATCATGCATTCATGTTTTTCGAGTGCGCATTGCATTTTGTTGATTGGTGCTTGGTGTGTTTGTTGTGTTTAGAGCCGGAAGCTGAGACCGGGTTCGAAGTTGAGCACGAGTTTTCCAACGAGGTTGAGCACGAGGACCCTTCTTACGATCCGAACGAATTCTCTTCAGGCAAGATGACCGAACCCCGATAACTTTACTATCTTTGCCTATTGCTAGTAGTCTCGATCTATAGTTTTGCCTCGATGCCCATGTTCTTCTTGTCAGCCTCCTACTTGTAACCAATTGCCATGTTTAACCACCCTACCTATGCAAACCATTGCTTGGCTAAGTACGCTTCGCTCAGCCCTTCTTATAGCGTTGCTAGTTGCAGGTGAAGTGAAGATGCTTGCCTCATGATGAAGTTTGGTTGGGTTATATCACACTATATAAATGCTTTAATTGAAATCATCTATATATTGGCAAGGGTGGAAGGCTAAGCCTTTTGCTTGGTGATTTGTTCCACTCATGCTGTTAGGATCCGTATAAGCCGGTTTTATGTTCCTTGATTATGCGTTCCTAACACGGTTGGGGTGTATGGGACCCCCTCGATAAACCGCTAAGCGCTAAGTCTTTTCCAGCAAATCCCAACATTGGTACTATTTGCCTAATAACAAACTAAACATGCATAGGGAGTAATTAACCCTCTTTCTTAATCAACAACCCCGGGCCAGTGCTCCACATGAGTGTTGGTCCGAAACGGGGAGCCTGCGGGGCCACCTCGAGGAAACTCAAGGTCTGGTAAAAACCCGTAGCTTCACCCATCCGGTCGTGGCCTGAGACGAGATACGCGCGGCTACTATCAGGGTGTCGGCACGCCGGGAGGATTTGCTGGATTAGCCTTACCTTAGCTCGGTATATCTTGAGCACGGGATTCCGAGGATACTCGGGTCTTCCCACTTTGGAGTTGCGACTCCGCGGATCGTGGGCTTGTAATGGGTAAAGTTGGAACACCCCTGTAGGGTTTGAACTTTCGAAAGCCGTGCCCGCGGTTATGTGGCAGATGGGAGCTTGTTAATTCCGGTTGTAGATAACTTGACACAATGTTACTAATACACTACCAGCGTGTGTTCCGTGACTGTCAATTTCCGAATAGGGATTCGGGAGTTGAACACGGAGGGGTTATGTTTGTGAGCTTGTAGCTAGGATCTCTTCGTGATCACTTCTCGCCGATGCCTTCTCTTCTCGCTCTCACTTGCGTAAGCTAGATGCTGGTTGACGCTGCAGACTTGTTTTTTTCTTCAGCCTTTTCCTCACCCAAAGGCTTAAATAGTTCTGTTACCCGGGAACGGGATTGCTGAGTCCTCTGTGGCTCACAGTTACTTCACATACCAGATGCAGGTCCAGCTGTGAGCTATCCAGGTGATGGCACCGAGCTGGATTGGGAGTACGACGAGGAGCGTAGTCGTTACTACGTGCGCTACCCGGACGATCAGTAGTGGAGTCTCTTACTAGGATTCGATCCTCCTGTGGTTGTTTTTATCTGAGTTTGGTACTTTGACATTTGGCTTTTGCCCTTAGAGGGTTGTAGTGCTCTTAATGTATGATGTTTGAGACTTGTACTGTTATTCTGTGACGTGGCGAGTGTAAGCCAACTATTTTCAGTTTACTATCCCTCTTTTACATGAGTTGTGCAAAGATTACCAAACTTGGGATCATTCTAGGATGGACTTATGCCTTTAAGTCGTGCCTCGACACGTAGGAGGTAAAACTCCATCCTGGGCATTACATGTGGTTAGCGTTAGTGCAAAACCAAGCATTCAAGGGGTGATTCACCAAACAAGTGTTGTCATCAAGCATAGCATAGGGTGTGACAAAGGGTTGTGGCATGGCATTTAAGCACATCAACTGAGCACAGTCAAGGTCATCATGGAAACAAGCATGTAAATGTGAGGTAGAGATGCACATATGTGTGTTAAGAGAATAAGCATCTACCTCAAAGTCATAGCAAGCATGCATAAAGCGCTCAATGAAAGGTCTATGGTAGGCATATGAATCATTCACAACACCAAAGAAAATGAAGTGTCTAAACACAAGGGTCAAGTGCAAGACAATCCAAGCATAATGTGCATAGGGTATAGTGAAAATCGAGAGGCACTCAACACAATAGATATTGCAATTGTTCATCATGTGTGAGGCAAACATGTCAATCATGTGACAAGCAATGTGACATGGCATATGTGAATAGATGACATTGTTGCAACCAAGCATATGATAGGGACAAGTAATCCACAAGTCGGATGCAACACACAAGGCATATATATCACGAGGCATGGAGATGTGTAAATGGCAAGTCAAATCAAGATCTCTAACATGTGTGCAAATAAGTCTCATGGTGCAAGCAACACAAGTAGTGTGATCCATAATATCCATTCTCATGGTTTTGGGTGTCTCGAAAGAGAAGGATATCACCTTGAAAGTGTGTCCTTGTGCATCCTTCACAATGCCGAAGCACAAGCAAGTGCGGTGTAGAAGCGTCGTGGTAGAAAGTGGCTCGCTCTCAAGAGCTCGAATGATCAACTCACGTGAAGTCGAAGTCGACACATAGTCCAAGTATCCTACGCATGCACACAACAAAAGGAAGAACGTATGCGCATGGTAGATAAACACATCATCCATCATGATGGTTCTCTTCTCTTGCACATAACCATTAGGAGCAAAAGTGCATGAATAATATGATGCAACAATAGCTATATTCATGGCACTAGGAATATGGTGCAAGGAGGTAAAACAAGCATGCTTCACATGAATTATGTCAAAATCTCCCAATAAATGCGAGAATGCTATGGGGGCAATCTCATTGGCAAGACTAAAATCATGGTTGCGCTCAATGCATGGACAATCATATAGCATGAGAGAGGCAACATGTGGAGACATATGACAACAAGCAATATTAATCATGTGCAAAGCATGGCAATGGTGGCTATCAACTGCATGAAATGAGCATGTATGTATCTTGGGTGATGCACTACATGAAGCAAGCATGGTGATAAAGTTGTGCATACTAGTGGAGCGAAGATGCAACACACTAGGAGAAGGCATGGCAATCATGTCATGTGAGCAAATAGTAGATATAGGGAATGCACATGATATATCGCAAGCCCGGTCACAAATCAAGATCAAAGCATCATAATAGGCATGGGGTGCAAAGGAATCATGGCAATAACAAGTGATATCTCCACCAAGCTTGCGAAGACACATACAAGTATGAGAATCAATCATCATGTGTAATGCAAAGCATGGGTCACAAATGAATGGCAAATGCAAAGGAATTGGCATATCATGCAATGTAAACATGGCAATATGGGCAAATGATACATAACGAACAATTAGCCATAACCATGTCAGGGCCATGTAGAAGAAATGCGCGAAGTCTTTGCGCAAAGGGGCCGGTGGTAAGGACAATCCACGGGATCCGAAGTCGTCGTTTCTCTCTAGAGCTCGTTTCGTCAACTCGTGCTCTTGCGAGGTTGACGAGTATGCATGTGTACCTACACAAAAGAGACAAAAACAAAAGAAATTGTGCGCGTGGTAAATGTACACATCATCCATCATGATGTGTATGTGCACGTTAGAGTTAGCACAAGATAAGCATTGCTCAAAGAAATTTGATGCACGATAGAGAAATATGTCATCCATCATGAAAGAATAGTTGTCATGTATAGCACGATGGGAACACAAATTAGTCCAAGTATGTGGCACAACAATAGCATTTACATTCACGGGGAGCATATTGTGCACACAAGTATGGGGATCATGCAATGGATAGGATGGATCACAATCTCCTAAAATATATGAGGAAACTATGGGGGTCTCCTCATGAGCAAAAGTGGAAGCATAATATGGAGAAGTGGAACAACATCCAAAACAATGCATATGCGAAGCTAGGTAATCATGGCATGGCATATGATGGATATGATGCAAAGGAAGCATATCAATATCATCACAAGAAAAACAAATGCCAATAACCATGGGCTTGACATCTATGCCATAAGTGCAAATTGGATTTATCTTAATGGCATATGCATAGTTACTACGATGAGATTGCAAATATGACATATTGTTGATCTCATGCATAGCATATGACAAGTCAAGTGGGATGTCAAACATGATGTGACCGAGAGAATTATCTCAAGAAATCCTATGCAACATGGCATCACAACTAATATACTCCACATGGCAATCATCAAACTCATCATAAATGGGTAAATCATCGCATGGGGAAATCATACTAGAATGAATCATGGCAATAGGTGGATCAACATCATGCAAGCAATCAATGTCGACATAGTCCACTAGTGGGACGAGAGCATCACCTTCACCTTTGTTACCTTTCTCATTCCACTCATGTGGTGTAGGTGAGGTGGGAAAGAACAAATGGTGGTCATCATCTTCATCTTGATGGAACCATGTGGGGGGTGCATAATATTCCACCATGGCCATCGTCTTGTCCATAGGAAGGACGAAGTCGTCGAGGATCGGCGCGTCATCAAATGTGGAAACTAGCACCAAATGAAAAGACACAATAGAGGTAGAGGTCAAGTCGTTAGTGTAGGAAGTGGTCTCACATGCCATATCAACTATATCACTCTCTCTATGTGGTGGCTCACTCACTCCCTCAAGGTAGGTGCACTCAAACTCACATATGGTGGAGTCACTCATCTTACTCAAGTGGTGGGGGTTGTGGATCTCCTCACATGGGAATTGGGGCACCTCGTCATATATGGGGCTAGTGGTGAACTCGCTCTCACTCTCAATATGGTGGCACAAGTCACTCAAGTCATCATACGCCGCCGTGGTCGAAGGGAAAATCCCATGCTCAACCATCTCGTAATTGTCGCCGTGGATGAAGGCCGAAGATGGCACATCATCACTCTCCTCTATGACCGAAGGGAAAATCCCATGCTCGATCATCTCGTCATTGTCGCCGTGGATGAAGGCTGAAGATGGCACATCATCACTCTCGCCTCCTAAGATGGAAGCATCATCCTTGCTCGTCACCATGTCGTTCGCCTTCCAAGCTTGGTCCTCGAATGGCTCTGTAGTCGTAGTCGTCACCGCACCGTCTTGAAATAGAGTCGAAGTAGACTCGGCATCATCAATGCCACAAAGAGGGATGGCGGTGAAGTCGAACTTGGGAGCGTCGTCTTGGAGCTACATTGGCTTGGACATCATGGTGAGACTAGCCTCATGCTCGCCGTCTTGCAGCTTGGTCTTCGACAAGTGTGCTTGCGGTGGATAAGCCTTGGCCTTCACGAGTTCTTGTTCCACCTTGAGAGCACCAATGTAGTTGTCATCGAGGGACTTGTAGTTCTCGAGGAAGATAGTCTTGTAGATGTCGTTGTGCAATCCCATCATGAAGTGGAGCTTCATCGAAATGGGGTCATCCACGCCGGCTCGTCGCAAGGCAATCTTCATGTCCTTGAAGTACTCGTCGATGGACTTGGATCCTTGGATGGTGTTCTCTAATTGGCGTAGAAGTTGGTCCGTGTAGGTGGGAGGCACGAACTCTCGCCGCAAAGCTCGCTTCGTCTTGGGCCAATTCATGTTGAAGCTCGTCGAAGGTGTGTGAAGCCACCATGTTGACGCATTGTCGTGGAAGTTTCTTGTGGCGCACTTCACTTGATCTTCGTAGAGAACTTGATGTAGCTTTAGGTAGTCGTCCATCTTGTGCTCCCACTCAAGATACTCCTCGGGGTCTTGAGTCCCATAGAAAGGAATCTCGTAGTCGTTGTCGAGGTTGTAGTAGCTCGTGGAAGTCGCGGACTTGAGCTTGGGGAGCTTCTCTTGATCATAAGCTTGAGGTTCTTGTGGGCGAAGATGCCGCATATCCAAAGGCGAAGATGCCTTGAAGTCGCTTGGCAAAGATGCCAAAGTACATGGTGAAGTCGTTGAGCGGTTGTTGGTGTTGAGCTCTTGACCTTCACGTTCTTGTCGTTGACGGTGTCGATGCCGATGTGATCTCGCCGAAGATGGTAGCTCGGAAGGATGTGCACTAGAGCGTCTTCTCGAAGATGAGGGAGACCTCTTGCGGTTCTTGAGGAGGGCTTTGAGCTCCTCCATTTGAGCATTCATGTTGGCGCACAAGTTTTTCGTCATGGCATCGAACTTGTCGTTGTTGTTGTAGACTGAAGTAGATGAAATTCTTTGCCTATCCATCACAAGACTCGAGCAAAGGTGAGTAGGAGATGAGATAAACAATACCAAGTTACCTTTTCCCAACGTTGAGGATGTATCTCGTTTCACTCAATGTGAAATGAAAGAATAGTGGAACTGGTACCGGACTTCTTCACTCACACCTATCAAGTAAAGCTTATCGAGTAGCTCGGTGAGGATAGTGGCACAAAAATTTGATGCAAAATGTTAGAAAGAGTCAATAATGTTGAAAGAGATTCACAAATTTGCAAATGTAACAAGTAGACCAATAGCAATATGGGTGGCACACGGAAACACACACATGGATAAATAGATGGGGTCGTGCAACCAAGGAATGAGCACAAAATGTGGAGTCCACGGAAAACGCTCGTGTTGCACAACTCAAGAGAGACGCTAGCACGATTGCTCGTTAGGCGGATACGACACTTGTGCACAACCTATAAGATGCAAAATGTATGAACTTTCTATCCCAAGTATGCTATGTATGTATGGTTCCCATTGTTGATCCAAGATGATCAGATATGATAGCATATGATGCGATGCTATGGCTCTTGCTTACAAGCTTCTTTGTCTTTCTCTTTTTGCTTAAAAGCTTTATTCTCTTATTCTTTTTTTTTGTATATGGCCACGATGCGAAATGCACAAACCAAGATAGCAATTGTGTATATGCGGGAACAATCTTGTGACACAAGGGATGATATGATGATACCAATATGATATGGTACATATGCAATGGAAGGGCGGATCGATGATCACTATGTGCACAAGTAACGTTGCCGGCAATACTCAAAGGCTAGTCTCGATAGGAAAGTGACGCAAAAAGGGCTAGGGGTTAACAATGCAACTGCAAGGGAATATATAATGATATCGTCGAAGTTACCGTCCGTGTCGATGATGAGAGGTGGTGCTCTTGATGTAGACCTATTCCTAATTAGCCGAAACACCTTAGGAAACGGAAAAACCACAACTCAAGATCTCAAGGAAAAATGTCAAATGGTGGTAGAGGACAAGCGGTGGTGGTTGCGGAAGTGGAAAGATAGGCTGTACACGTTGTCTGAGTTGGATTCACGGTCCCTAAGTAGCCGAAACACCTTAGGAGACACGAGCCACAACTCAAACAAGCTCACACAAAATTGGGTTAAGTTGGGTTGGCTATGTATAGTGGACAAGGTTATGCGGAAGTGGTGGTGGTGGTTGATGAAGAAGAAATTGTCCCTAAGTATCCTAAACACCTTAGGAGACTCAAATCACTACTCAAGCAACCACAAATGCTATGGGGATCCAAAAGGGTTAGGTTGCGGAAAGCTATGGTGGCTATGTGGGTGATATGGTTGAGGGCCTATACAAACTTGCCAAATTTGACAAAATTTGATGGAGTCAAAAGATGATGGTAGTATTTTTCTGGTATGGGTAATGTCAAGAGCTTCAAAAGGAGCTCAAGAACGTCCAAATCGGAGTTCGTATGAATTAGTTATGGACAAAACAAAAATCAGCCGAATTCAAAATCTAGAGGTACCAGACGTCCGGTAAAGGCCGGAAATCCGGTATTTTCTTCTGTATATGTGGTTCCGGTCGTCCGGTGCTTCGTGAGGGTCCGGACGTCCGGTAAAACGCCGGTCGTCCAGTGGGTCAGGGTCAACACGAGATTTGAGTTCCGGGACGCGATTTTGGGCGGAATTTGAAGATTTTGGGGTCAAAATGTGACGGATTTTATGGAGGAAAGATGGGGAAACTTGGGGAAATGCTAGATCTACTTGAAACCAAGCAAATCCATGGATCAAAATCAACAGAACATCATCAAACCAACAGATCACAAAAAATTTGGGGCTATTTTTGGTGGGGAATTTTCAAAATTGGGGAAGAACACAACAAAAACAAGCTAGAGAACGGTGGAGGGGCTCCAAATTCGTGAGAAACCTTGCTCTTGATACTTTAATGATGTAGGGTGGAACCCTAGATGGCCGATCTTTCACGAAATGGAGGGATCCCACGATGAACACGAAGAACACAAAGGGGAATCACGAGGGAAAACACTCAAGAACAAGTCCAATCACACATCCACTAGACAATCAAACACACAAGATCACAAGGTACATGAACAACAAAGGGAAAGATACAAGGTAGAGTTCATCTCCAAGAGAAGGTCTTGAATCCGTGAAGGATCTTCCCGTTTAGGGGTCTTGAATCCAAGGTGGATCTTCTCCGTAGAGGGTCCGCGGTCTCTCTCGTGGAGTAGATCCGTAATGGATGAGCAAAGCTCTATCTCACATGTGAGCTAAATCATTGCTGACCCTAAAATGGTGGAGGTGGAGGAGTATACATAGTCTAGGGCCACAAAGGGGTAAGTGGGAGAGGGATACATGGGCCTCTGGACCGGTAACTGTGCGCAGACAGCATGGGGCCGGACGTCCGCTGGGACACCGGACGTCCGGTGGCTCGGGAGGGACCGGACGTCCGGTAGCTCCCGGACTTCCGGTAATTTCCTGGATTTCGGTTCTGTTGCCGATGTGACGGACGTCCGGTGGCCTCCGGTCGTCCGGTCGCCTGGGAGTCGCCGGTCATCTGGTAGAGGCTGGACGTCCGGAGCCTGTAGCTTTTCCAGCAGCTCCGTTTCTTCCGTCTTCTCTTCCATGCTTCCCTCGCGGATGGTGTAGGTGATCCTTGGCGCTTGCACTCCTCCTCGTCGTCCGTGAAGCTCCGACAATAGCTATGCATGCACACGAGTGGAGTGTCAAGTAGTATACCATCCTCGAAGGGGCCAAGTGAACACGTGTAAAGGAGATGATTCACCTTTATGTATGAGAAGTAGAGGTCACACGTGTCACTTGCCTAGAAGTCTCTTGACATGGTGATGTCCATAGGATGCTCCGCATCATCACTTGAAGCACAAGAGCAACGAGTTCATCATCAATACACCATTTATTACCTTTTGGAGAGTGGTGTCTCCTAGATTGGTTAGGTGTCACTTGGGAACCTCCGACAAGATTGTGGAGTTGAACCAAGGAGTTTGTAAGGGCAAGGATATCGCCTACTTTGTGAAGATCTATCCGAGTGAGGCAAGTCCTTCATCGGCGTGACCATGGTGGGATAGACAAGGTTGCTTCTTCGTGGACCCTTCGTGGGTGGAGCCCTCCATGGACTCGTGCAGCCGTTACCCATCGTGGGTTCAAGTCTCCATCAACGTGGATGTACGATAGCACCACCTATCGGAACCACACCAAAAACCTCCGTGTATCCATTGCGTTTGCACTCTCCAGTCACACCCCTTTACTTTCTTGCAACTAGTATGCTTTACTCTTTCCGCTGCTTATACTCTTTCTATGTTTGCTTGAAATGTATTGTGAATGCTTAATCTTGTGCTAGAAATCCACCTCAACTTAAAGAATTTAAAAACTGCTACCTTTTCTTGTTGAGGGTCTAATCACTCTCTCTAGACACCTCTTCTTCGATCCTTTAAATTGCTCTCAGAGCTTTGGTCTCCATTGCATTGGTTTAATCACCATTGGAGGAAGATGGATGTGTCTACGATTAGGAGTATGAGACGTAGAGTGCCTATCCTTGAAGGGGAGTTTTATAGGGAATGGAAAAATGACATGCTTGAGATCTTCAATGCATATAATTTGAACAAGTCTATTCTTACACTACTAGGAAAAGGGCTACAGATGATATGGCCACTAATGGCGCACCAGACACTTGGTGCGCCACTACTATATAGTAATGGCGCACCATGAGTTGGTGCGACATTAGTGTGGTAGACACTAATGGCGCACCAGACCCACGATGCGCCATTAGTAACAAATGTTTTTTTTATTTTTCCAAAAATACTAGTGGCGCACCTCCAACACAGTACGCCAGTACTATATTTTTTTGCAAAACTACTAATGGCGCACCTCAAGCAGGTGCGCCATTAGTAACCAGGGTTACTAATGGCGCATTTGTGGGTGGTGCGCCATTAGTAACCTGGGACCATCTAGATATTTTGGACAGCCACACCTACACACTCACTTTCCCCACTTCATTCTCTCCACCTCCTCCAAGCTTGTGTCGGCTGCCTCCTCCTCCTCACCTCATTTGCACCATACATTCATCAAAATTAAGTGGTTAAATTACCTTTTTTTGATAGGTAAGTAAGGGGAAAGCTATCTTTATGTTGTAGATCTACATTTTTTCTCCCTCGAGCTCCAACAACCGTGCACATGCACTTTTTATGACCTAGCTAGATCTATGTATGTTTGTGGTGTTGCATATGTTTGTGGTGTTGCATATATGTTTGTGTTTGCAGGTACCGGTATTTGAAATGCGATAGTTGCCAATATTTTGCCGAAATGTTGATTCATTTCCGTTTCGGCGAGAATTTTGGCACTATGCATTCGTTTTGGTCCTATTTTTAGGGAAAGTCATACCAAATTTTTTCTTGGTTCTAAAATATCATTTTGCTCTACCCCGCAGGCGACCATGGTCCGCACAATGACCGAAGGCATCGTGAATAGGTTTTTGAGCTCCGCGAAGGCCGAGATGCTTCAAAAGAACGAGATGGAGATAAGATGTCTGTGCCGAAGATGCAAGCTGAAGAGCCTTATTGCAGACCCGGATTCCGGGCAGGTGCGGGACCACCTGCTCTTGCGTGGTTTCATGGTTGGCTATCGGTGGCAAGGTGATGAAGATGACTATGAAGTCGTCCATGGCCAGGCAAGAAATGAGGAAGGGCAGCAAGACAACCACCGCGGCGAGGGCAGGCGAGAAGACGAAGAATCTCTAGGACATGATCACGACGGTGATGTTGTACACAGTCATCATGTAGAAGATGCCAGACATGATGATGAGGAAGATCAAGACGAAGGGCATGATCATGATCTAGATGAAGGTGCCGGAGCAGACGACGATGGAGGCTGGGTGCAGGACCCTCATATTCAAGAGCTGATTCTCAAGTAGACGGATAACGCAAGAGCTGCCGCCCGAGAGAAAGCCAAGCTGGATCAACAGGAGATAGACGCGGTTACTCCATTGTATGAAGAATGCAGGCCCGAGGATACCCGCCTGAAAGTAACGCTCATGGCTCTGGAGATGAAGGTAAAACACAAAATGACCGACGCATACTTCGACGAGAACATGTCATTCTGGCACGAACTTCTTCCCAAGGGGAACAAGTGCCCGACCAGTTTCGAGGAGGCGAAGAAAATCGTGTGTCCTCTGGATTTACCGCACGTGAAATACCATGTGTGCATGAACAATTGCATCATTTATTGGGACGAGCACGCGGAGTCTACCATATGTCCGGTGTGCGGCGTCACTAGATACAAGAAGCGGAAGAAAGCTCCTCGAAAAGTGGTGTGGTACTTTTCGATCACTCCTCGTTTGAAGAGGTATTTTGCAGACCCTAAGGTAGCAAAGCTCCTGCGTTGGCACGCGGATAGGGAGGAGAAGAAGCGAGAAGATGACGAAAATGATCTGGAGATAAATTGAAAAGACAAGATGCTGAGTCACCCTAAGGATGCGAGCTAGTGGCACGCGTTGAACTTCGAAGACCCAGAATTTGGGAACGATCCAAGTAACATCGTGCTGGGTGCGAGCACCAATGGAGTCAATTTGTTTGGCAGCCAGAGAAGCACACATAGCACCTGGCCTGTGTTTGTGTGGATGTACAACCTTCCCCCCTGGTTGTGCATGAAGAGGAAGTACATTCACATGAGTATGCTAATTGAAGGGCCGAAACAACCAGGGAACGACATCAATCTGTATATGGGGCTGCTGATAGAGGAGCTAGACACGCTGTGGAAAATGCCAGCCAATATGTCGGACGCCGTAGAGAAAGAATATTTCCCTATGAGAGACGCACTGCTCACCATGGTGCACGACTATCTCGGTTACGTATATCTCGCGGGGCAGGTGGTCCACAGATTTTCTGGATGCGTCTGGTGCATGGATGACACAATGTATCGCCAGCTAGATAGAGATCCCGGGTCTTCAAAAACCATGTTCATGGGACATCGAAGATGGCTTCGTGACAATGACCCGTGGAGGAAACGCAAGGATCTGTTCGATGGTTTAACCGAACCCCGAAGACGCCCGCGTACGAGGAGCGGCGAGGAAATAGACGAGCTGTTGAAAAGTTGGAAAGATTGCCCACTGCCGGGAAAGAATCAAAAGGCGCCAGAGCCGGGAAAGAAGCGAAAGGCGCCAGAGCCGCTACTGAAGGTATGGAAAACGAGGTATGTTTTCTGGGACTTGCCGTACAGGAAGATCCACCGTGTGCCTCACAGCATTGATGTCATGCATATCATGAAGAACATGTGCGAGAGTCTGCTTGGTACCCTGCTCAACATGCTAGAGAGGACCAAAGATGGGCCGAAAGCAAGGGCAGACTTGAAATCAATGTGCATCAGGCAGGAGCTTCACGCTAATGATGATGATGATGATGATGATGAGGCGAAGCAGGACACGGAAAGTCGTCGCAAAGGCAAAAAGGCCAAGAAGACCGGAAATGACTACCCTCCCGCGTGCTTCCCTCTAAGTCAGGAGGAGATCGAGCAGTTTTTCACCTGCCTCGTAGGAGTAAAACTTCCTGACGGTTACGTAGGGAAGATAAGCAGATACCTAGACCCAGTGAAGCAGAAGTTCAGCGGGATGAAGTCTCACGACTGTCACGTGCTGATGACGCACATACTTCCAGTTGCAATCCGAGGGATCATGGACGTGCATGTCCGTGAAACGCTATTTGGCCTATGCAACTTTTTTGACATCATCTCTCGGAAGTCGGTTGGCGTGAGGCAACTAAGAAGGCTACAGGAAGAGATTGTGGTGATACTATGCGAGCTTGAGATGTACTTCCCGCCCGCATTCTTCAATGTTATGGTGCATCTGCTGGTCCATATCATGGAGGATATCATCCAACTCGGGCCGACGTTCCTGCACAGCATGATGCCGTTCGAAAGGATGAATGGTGTCATCAAAGGATACGTTCGCAAGATGTCACGTCCAGTGGGAAGCATAGCCAGGGGCTTTCTGAGCGAAGAGTGCATCTCCTACTACACGAATTATCTAGGCATCAAGAACCCTGTTGGTCTGCCCATCAACAGGCACCACGGCAGGCTCGCTGGATGGGTTCACCGCGAGGGTCGCCGCGAAATGCATGTCGACTTCGAGGATCGACTCACCGACTTTGAAAGAGCAAACCTAGTCGCGCTACAACACATAGACGTGGTCGATCCTTGGGTCGTAGAGCACAAAACCTTTATTGAGAAGACGTACAATGACCGAGGCCAACAGAGGACGGACGAAGATATAATCAAAGAGCACAACTCATGTTTCACGCGTTGGTTCAAGTAGAAGCTTCTGTCGTACCCTATACATGAGGATTCTTCCACGGAAGAACAACTCATATTCGCCTTGTCACAGGGCGCCGAGCACAACCTGATGACCTATGAGGCGTACGATATCAACGGCTACACATTCTACACCGAGGACAAGGACATGAAGAGTGATGGTTATCAGAACTCCGGGGTAACGATGAAACCTACACCGGTAACGACAAGGACAGATACTACGGAAGGATCGAGGAGATCTAGGAGCTGAGCTACACTGGAGAGAAGGTCCCGATGTTCCGTGTAAGATGGGCCAAGAGCGTCCTAAAAGAAGACCGGTATTTCACCACCATGGTTATACCCGAAGCCAAATCCAAGACCGCGGGCGCAAACGTCACCGCGAAAAATGAGCCATGGGTACTGGCTTCCCAAGTGGACCAATGCTTCTTCATTAGCGACCCGTCAAAGCCCAGTCGTGTTGTCGTGAGGAGAGGTAAAAGGAAGATCATCGGAATGGATGGAGTCGCTAATGAGCAAGACTTCAACAAGTACGGTGACCCGAAGATGGAACATGACGACGACGATGAAGTAGCAGCATACACCACAAGAAGAAGCAGGACCACCCTACCTAAAGGACGTCCGTTCCACAGAAGAACTCCATTTGCGAAAAAAGAAGGGCAAGAAGATTTTGAACAGATAGCTAGCTAGCTAAGATCGATTGTATTTAAATTGTAGCCTTCATTTATTGATTCTATTTCATGGGCACTTATTGAACTATCATGAATATTTTTAAATTTCATGGGCACTTTTTGAATTCATGAATATTTATTCAAATTTGATGATATTTTTTCATATTCAATATTCATGAGGACACTCGATCTTAATCCCCCTCCATCTCGATCGCTATCCCCCTCCATCTCGATCGCTACCCCCTCCAT
>LR738710.1:378832500-378929539 GCA_902687465.1 Secale cereale | reverse complement strand
CCGACGACCCACCGCACCCTCCCCCGTTCCACCGCCGCCGCCGAGCATCCCCATTTGAGGATATTTTCAAATAACAAATTTGATGATATTTTTTCATATTCATAAAAAAAGTATTACTGTTTAAAAAAAATTATTACTGTTTTTATAAAAAATATTAAAAAATAGCAACAACAAATAATAATAAAACATACTAAAGGCGCACTGCTCGGGTAGTGCGCCATTGCTATCTAAAAAAAGATTTCTAGTGGTGCACCCCCTAGCGGGTGCGCCATTGCTATGAAAAAAAAGATTTCTAATGGCGCACCGCTCGGGGGTGCGCCATTAGTAAGCTTCCCCCTAGCTCTAACTCGCCCGACCTCTTCGTCCCTCCCTCTCGCCAGATCCGCTCCCCCCCGCGCGCTGCCCCGACCCACGACGCCGCCGCCCCTACGTGCGTCGCTGCCCCCGCGCCCCCCACCACTCCAGCTCCGCCATCACCGACGCCTCCACGACCTCGCCGTTGCCGATAGCCTCCCCGCGTCGACCCCTGCCCTGTGTCGCCTCTACCAAAGTCCGGGCACGGGGTGTAGGACGATGACCGTCGCCAACCCGCGAAGCACGTGGCCGCCGGCCTCCCCACGACCAACCCAGGCGCCCAGGAGGACGGCAGCCGTCTTCTTCTTCGACTACGAGGACCCGGACGAGCTCAGACGCCCTCGAGCCATCCCTTCAACGCCGCCGCCGCCGCCGACCCCGACCCCGACCCCGACCCCTCCGGCGACCGGCTACGCCCGCCTAGATAACAACAGCGATTCTTGTGCCTGGTAAGAAATGCATCCACACCCATCACCATAGGTCCATCTTCCTGTATGTGCATTATAGCCATTTGCTTGTGTCAGGATTATCCTAAAATACTTTAACTCTTGAGAAAATCATGTGCCACATTATTGATATGTGCTTTGGACTAAGTCCAGCATGACTGCAGATTGCATTGCCATGATGATCATTCCTGAACGTGTATTATAACTGATTACCTATATCTTGAGATAATCTTCGAATGGATACTTCGATTGTTTGGAAAATCTTGTGCTAGTCATCTCATGTCATTATAGATTGAATTGATTTTTCCCCAAAGGTTTATTTATTCATTGTTGTACTGACAAGGTGCCAAGTATAGGTTTGTAAATAAAAGTTGGGAGTCTGACCTCCTTCATTTTCTGTAGTGACTTAAAGAGTAGAAGTGTAGAAAGTGCATACATGTTTCACTTGCCAGAATGATTGTCTTGGTTGCTTTTTCATAAAGCCTTTATGTTGGTTGTATGGCTATTGAGAAAACCTTGTGATAGTCATATTATAGGTCCATGCCTTCAGCTAGATCCAGTATGATTACAGTTGAATTTGATATGTACTAGCGTGGGAGTAGAATGCACATGTGTGTTTGATCAATGAGTTTTCTCCAACTAGGAAATTATGTGATGTCACATGTGAGATGCTATTCACTTAATATTGGTTTTGTTGCCATCCCAATAGTGTTGGTCTTATTCAAGATCAGCAATCCATGATCAGCAACAGTTTCTTTTACTAATTTTCATGATCAGCAATCCATGATCAGCAACAGTTTTTTTCACTAATTTTCAATTAACAGCAATCCATGATTTTTTTTCAGCTAAAACTATTAGATCTGGAATGGAAGCTCACATAAGTTGAGCTGATTTTTGTCCATATGAAAGAAGAGGACCATATGGTCTGTGGCCTTTTCATCGATATGAAAGTAGAGGTACATTGTGGTGCTAGTTTGCTGGGTTTTGTCTCCGACCATCGTGTCGTGATGATTTTGCAGGTACCCCGAGAGGCCCTTGAGTTTTCCGCAATGTCGGTTAACTTCCGTTCCGGCAAATTCGGGTACTCCATATGTCCTATTTTCAGCAAAGGTCATGCTGAAATTTTCCGTGAATTTTAGCATGACTTTGCTAAAAATAGGACATATGGGGTACTTGCGACTAATGCATGGGCCGGGGTATCTTAGTACTTAATTAAGTAGGATCAACTGCCTCTTGTGTTATACATATAGAAGTGTGATATGGTTACTGTCTCTTGGTGTTTCTCCTTAATTAAGTAGGATCAAGAATTAAGTAGGACAAGTTCTGAATAGCTTCTATCAACGGCTAATATGTTTACTGTCTCTTGGTGCCTCGGCATATATATCAGTCAACCTAGGATGCCTCGGCATCGCTAAACCCTAAATGATGAAAACTTAACTTAGCATTTAGGGTGCCTCAGCGTCGACAAACCCTAAATGATAAAACCTTGGCTTTTAGGGTGCCTCGGTGTCGATAAGAACCTAAATGATGAAAGCTTAGGCTTTTAGGGTGCCTCGGCGTCGACAAACCCTAAATGATAAAACCTTAGCTTTTAGGATGCCTCGGTGTCGACAAACCCTAAATGATGAGATCATGATAATTCCTCACAAACCCTACATGATGAGATCTTGTTCCTTGACAATAACCAACTTTTTGACCAAACTTTTTTCCTATTTAGAGCGAAACATGGCCCACAACGATGAGGCCGGCAGTTCGGGTGGCAAGGCATTCTGGGGGCTATCCCAAGAGATGGAGGAACAACCTCACCGCTATGAGGACGTCGCGAAAGACACCGATCCTGACTACACAATCCCTAGTGGCGTCGGGGATGACACCACTGATGGTGCCGCCGAGGATCACACCACTGATGGTGCCACCGAGGATGCCACAACTGATGATGGCAGCGCACGCCCAGATGGCAGCCAACCGAAGACGCAACGGAAGGACCGGCGCCCGAATGTGCTTCGCACCGTCAAGGAGGAATTTACTGAAGTGAACTCCGACGGGCACCCAACGGCGCCCAAAGAAATAGTCAAGGGGTACTCGGTTCAGCTCGGGTGCATTCTCCGGAGCACCATCTCGATCAACACCGAGAACCTAAGGCATAAGGACTGAGGGAATTTGCGCAACCTCCTCTTCACGAAGCTGCACGAACGATACAAGTTCCCCGCTGAATTTGAAAACACACGCCTCTCAAGGAATAAAGTGAACAATGCCGCCCTCACGAGGATGAGCACGGCCCTGTCTACTTGAGAATCGCGGTGAAGAGAATGATTGACAAAGGTTTTAGTTATGAGAAGATCAAGGCAAAAAATCCTTCGATCAACGAAGATGACTACAAGGAGTTCAAGATCAAGTGCGAGAGCAGCACAACCTCCGAATCAAGTCAGTGGGGGAAAGAAATGCGGGAGTTGAACTTAGGGGAACACACACTCGGTCCTGGCGGTTATAGTGTGGCAGAGCCTATATGGGACAAGGAGGACGCGGAGCGTGCCGAGCAAGGCCTACCGCCCCGCTTTGAGAAATACCGTGACAAGCAGACCAGGAATTTTGTCGGGGCCCGGTACAAGGAGGACCTAGTAACAAAGGAGCTTACCACGGATCCGAAGACCAGGGCCCTTGAGGTTGTTCTGGTAAGGAATACACCCTAGCGTAATTAGCTCCATATGGTTGCATTCTAATTAATGAAGCCATATTTCTAAATGGTTCACATTCCTTCCGCAGGCGACTGAAAGCAGTAGCGCGGGGTCGACTCAGAGCACCCCTTGGGACAGCACTCTAAATAGGGCGTTGAACGTAATGAAAAACAAGGATAACCTCAGTAAGCCGTCGTCAGTTGGTTGTGTGGCCGGCAAAGGCTTGTCAACCAAATGATCGTCATACTATAACGCTGGTGGGCGAAAGGAGAGAAAGACCAGTTCGGAAAGCCAGTCGCGCGAGGTTAAAGAACTGAAGGCACGAGTGGCGTGGATTCCGGAGATTGTCCAAGAGCAAGTGCAACAACAACTGGGATCGATGCTCACCGGCATTATGCCTACCTTGATTCATGGGCTAACGACGTGGATTGCGGGCGGCCAACAAGGGCCTCCCCCGATTCCCAGCGTCACGGCCAGCAACTCGCACAACGCGCAAGAGGCGCCATTGGTGTCTCCGGCGGAGGCGGCATTGGTGTCTCCGACACCGGCACGGGCATTGGAGCTTAATGCACCCGGGTGTACGCCAGCCGGCACGTCTACAGTAAGCGGCCCCTCCATCAATTGCACGCCCGCCGTTGGCGGTGCCTCGACATTAGCCGAGCTCGACGCCATCATCATGGTAACTAATTAAGCCTCTCGGCCGAGGACTTCATCTCCTTGCCTCTGACTGGGCATCCCTGACGCCCTACATGTTTTCGCAGGGCGCCGCCGACTTTTCGTGCACTCTCCTGCACTTCGTGAACGACGAGTTGGTCGAGGTCGCCAAGGGCATAATCGTTCAACCGGGCAACCCCGTGTTCCACGGTAATCCGATGCCACCCACCGTGCATATGGTTCAACTGGCTCGGGTGCTGCCAGGCTGCGACGAGTTGTTACCTCCGATTCGACCCGCCGGGGCCGACGAAGATGATGTGATGACCCTCAGCGTCTGCCTAAGCTGGCCCCTGCTTTGGCCGAAGAGCCAGATTCGTTTGGGGGTGGGGGACACCACCCCAAAGACAACACCACCAGTCGTGCCGACGCCAAGCCATGGCAAGACCGCCGCAACGCTACCGGACATGCCGGGCATCCCTATGGCACAGGATCCGAACATGCATATGGCACAGGATCCGGACGACGACTACAACAACGACGGTACATTGGCCAATGTCGATAAGTACTTTGCCAAACATGGGTATGATGAAGAATTCATGGGGCCTCTTTCTCAAGAACCCAACCCTACAAAAGACGATCGCGATCTAGCTAGTACCGCGGAGAAACCCAATTGCAACATACGTCGTCTGGCGTTCAGTTCTCAGGAGACGCCTCCTGCTGCCGACTTCACCGAGCCTCAGATAGCCGAGGTGCGAAATATTATCAGCCCCAACACACTCAAGAAGGCGTTCTGTGAGCAGAACTCGGTCCCATTATAGGAGAAGAAGAAGGGACGGAAAAGAAAGAGTAACAAGGGTGCGAGCCAGCCGGCACCGAGTACGATCCGTGCTTAGGACGGGCCACCTTCACCTAAGCATATAATGAGGAGGGTGCATGTGGCGGGTAAGCCGATGCTACCGACTAATATGCTCAATGCTGCAACCGGTGCTATGCGGAATCTGCATGACATTGTTCTTTCTTTGGAGAAGCGGCGTCTCAGAGAGAAGGATGTGGCATACCCGGTTTTCGCGGCCAAGGTGCCAGAGGGCAAGGGCTTTGTGGATAACTCCATCGGGGGTACGATCGTCCTGCAGTTTGATGACATCTACACTATGTTGAACCTTCATCCGCTGCACTACACCTTCGTTCGGCTATTTTCGCTGAGTATGGAGATGTGGATCATTAGATACAAGACCCCAGACATCGTGATAGTCGACCCCTTCTACATTCGTGCCAAAATCTTGGGCAGCGCTGGGGACCGGCAAGTCGCGAGTTCTTACCTCGAAGGCGTCATTCTGGCAAACCGAGATAAGGATAACGTCCTCGTGCCTTACTTTCCCGAGTAAGTCGTCCCCTCAACCGCCCCGTAACATATGAATTCTTAAATTTCGATCATTTTTCTTTTAACATTCCGTGTTTTGTGCAGTGACACACATTGCACACTCATCCTCTTAAGCCCGAAATATTCCACTGCCATGTGTTTCGACTCGGACCGTCAGTCGAAGAAAGACTACACAAATGTCAAGAAAGTTCTTGATGATGTTCTCCCCGGCTACGCCAAATCTGGAGGCACCTGCACCAGGCCAGTTCGTAAGTACGGCAAGCACGTGTTCGCCCACAATACGACGTTCTGTTGCGTCAAGCAGTCGCCTGACGGTCAGTAGGATGCCTACTATGCTCTCCATCACAAGCGGGCGATCGTACGGGACCATAATCACCTTCTGCTACCAGATAATCTCAAAGATTGGGCTGCGAGATTTTCGGCAATCCAGGACATGGACATCAGACAAGAATTCTTTCGCATCCAGTCGGAGTTTGCGGAAATCATCCATCAAGATGTCCTTCGTACCTCGGGGCAGCTCAACCTCAGAAATCAACCGTCCAACAGTGAGATAGACACAACGCTACAAATGCAGGCTGACAACGCCCGCGATTTCATGACCATCACGATAGACGGCGGCTTCATCCATGCTCCGGTCCCTTGAGTTGAGTCAAAAGTAGTGATGCTATGTCTAGTTCTGAAACATCGATTGGCTCATGTTGTAATTAAACTTTAATGAACTTGTATGTCTCTTTTGTTTGGACAGTCGTTCAACTTAGATGTAATCGATGCTATTAATGTCTTGCTTTTCTCTTCCGATCCTTTTGTTGCATACTTATATATTGCTTATGTATTGTTTGTGAATTGGTACTAACGTTTTGTTTGGCTAGTGCATAGAGATGTCGTCGTATGTCGTGTACAAGGGTAAGGTTCCCGGAGTCTACGACGACTGGGAGGAGTGTCGGAGACAGGTTCACCGTTTCAGCGGTAACAGTTACAAAGGGTACACCACTAGGGCGGAGGCAGAATCTGGATACACGCGCTATCTAGTGGGAGAGAGGAGGGAGCGTTGGAGGAACCGGATGAAGACCAGTTTCATCAGGATGATGCTCATCGTGATGACCGCAGCTCTCTTCTATGTGATGGTAGTTTAGATGATCGATATTGACTTGTAATGTGAAGACAAACTCGCTACTCACGGTCTCGAGACTTGTAATGTTCTATCTTTGTTCGGTCTTTTGAATTCAGAGACTAACATGATGAATTGTATTCGGAGACTAATCTTCCATTGTATTCGATAAATCTGCTATTGCCGTGTGGTGTTGTCTAAATTCTGTCCAATAATATATTTTGTATCCTGTGAACATATCAGAAAAGAAAAAAAATCCCTAATATTCATACTAGTGGCGCATCACCCACTAGTGCGCCATTAGTATGCCAAAGCACAAGGGTACATATGGCCCCCTGGAAGGCATACTAATGGCGCACGGTGGGCTATACTAATGGCGCACTGCATGGTGCGCCATTAGTACACCAGATATTAATGGCGCACCGGGGGTGCACCATTAGTAATTAATTCTAATAGCGTGGTGCTAGTGGCGCACCAGTAGTGCACCATTAGTAGGCAAAACTGGTGCGCCACTAGCATGCCTTTTCCTAGTAGTGTTAGCCCCTATGTGCCTCCTATTGATCCTATGCATTTTACCCCCCATGAGTATCTTGACATGGTTCGGTATACTAACACTGTCAATCTTATTGGTACAGCTTTACCAAACTATTTGCTTAGAGAATTACCTAACTTATAATGTGCTTACACTATATGGAAATTTCTTGAAGAACACTTTCCTAACTATTTCTTGAAAAGTCTAGATAATATTCTTCAAAAACTCGTTGCTTTTTCAAAAGATGAAGCCTAGCGATCCCAAATTGATGAATGCTTATTTGAGCTACGTGATCTTATGCATGCTAAGGGTGACGTTGGAATCATTGGTCACATTATCGCGGAAGCTATTCTAACTCACAAACTTGAACATTGTCATCATCGAAATTCTAATGAATCACCTGTCCTAGGTGATGATCACATGAATGATGATGATGTTCAGCATGGATATTATGATGAAAGTGAAAATAGTGACTTTGATCTTCATGAGTCAAGGAGACACTTTGGTCTTATGGCCAATCTTTTTGGTAATGCAGTCGGAGTAAAGGAATGGTTTCTTGATAGCGGATGCACATATCACATGATCGGAGATAAGGGCATGTTTGATGAGCTTGCAAGAAATGATGGTCCATGAAAGTATGATACCTTTGGTGACAATTATAAGGGTAAAGTTGCTAGCCTTGGTAAGGCGGCCATATCTAATGATAGCTCAATCAAGAATGCCATGCTTGTAGAATCACTTGGTTACAATCTTCTTTCTGTATCTAGATTAGCTGATTTTGGCTTGAATGTGCTATTTACTCATGTTGATTGCCAAGTTTTTCGTAGACATGATCATGATATGGTCTTTCCTGGCATTCATTGAGGTGACCTATACATTGTTGATTTCACTAAGAAAGCCCAACCCCATACTTGCTTAATTGCTAAATCTTCTAAAGGTTGGCTGTGGTATAAAAGGTTAGGTCATGTTGGCATGAGAAATCCTGATAAGCTTATTAAAGGTGATCATATCCTTGGTGTTAAAGATGTTATATTTGATAAGGATAGACTTTGTAGTGCTTGCCAAGCAGGAACACAAGTTGCAGGAAGTCATCCTATAAAGAATATCAAAACCACGAGAAGACCACTTTAGCTTCTTCACATGGATCTTTTTGGTCCCAACGCTTACAAGAGTCTTGGTGGTAACTCCTTCGGATTAGTAATTGTTCATGATTTTTCCGGATTTACGTGGGTGTTCCTTCTTGATGATAAATTGCAAGTCCAAAAGTTCTTCAAGAACTTCGCTAGAAAGTCTTAAAATCAATTTGAAGTGAAGATCAAGAAGGTTCGGAGCAACAATGGAACGGAGTTCAAGAACGCCAATGTGGATACCTTTCTTGATGAGGAAGGGATTTCACATGAGTTCTCAGCTACGTACACACCTCAACAAAACGAAGTTGTTGAGAGGGAGAACCGGACGCTGATTGAGATGGCGAGAACGATGCTTGATGAACGCTAAGACACTTTTGGGAAGAAGCGGTTGAGACAGCTTGTCATGCTACAAACCGACTATATCTTCACAAGCTTGTCGGCTAGACGGCATATGATCTTCTCACCGGTTCAAACCCCAAGTTGGATACTTTCGAGTATTTGGCTCAAAATGTTACAATATTGACAAGCATCATCGTTCGAAATTTACCCCTAAATCTCATGAAGTTTTTCTACTCGGTTATGGCTCAAACTCTCATACTTACCATGTCTACAACAATTTCACCCAAAAGTTTGAAGAGACGGTAGATGTGAAGTTTGATGAATCTAATGGCTCACAAGTAGAGCAATTGCCAATTGATGTAGGAGACGAAGATCCTTTGGAAGCTATCCAAGATGTGTCTATTGGCAAGATTCGCCCAACGGAGGTGAAGGAGAGTACTTCGTCCATTCAAGTGGAAGCCTCAACTTCACACCAAGGTGAACCACAAGTTGACTTGGAGGCATCCACAAGTGGAACACGTCAAGACGAAGGAAACGAGGAAGTACAACAAGATGAACCTCATCGACCTCCTTGTCCACATCCACAAGACAACAACTTCAACGATAATGAAGAAGTACAAGAAGAAGAAGAAGAAGAAGAAGAAAAAGACAATGAAGAGGATGTTCCACCCCGACCCAAAATAAATCTCTCACGAGTTAGAGCAAAAATTGCAAGAGATGATCCCATTGAACAAGTCTACAATGACATTCAAACCGGGAGAATCACTCGCTCTAAATCTCGTTTAGGTAACTTTTGTGAACATTATTCTTTCATATCTAACATTGAACCTATGCAGGTTGAAGATGCTCTTGATGATCCGGATTGGGTGAATGCTACGCATGAGGAACTACATAACTTCGAGGGAAACCAAGTTTGGACATTCGTTGAGAATCCCGACGACAATCACAATGTCATTGGAACCAAGTGTGTGTTTCGGAATAAGCAAGATGAAGATGGACAAGTTGTACGCATCAAGTTCCATCTCGTCGCCCAAGGCTACACTCAAGTCGAAGGTATGGATTACGGTGAGACATATGCCCCCGTTGCTAGACTTGAGTCCATATGCATCTTACTTGCTTATGACAATCACCATGACATCACTTTGTATCAAATGGGCATTAAAAGTGATTTTCTTAACAATGAAATTGAGGAGGAAGTTTATCTTAAACAACCCCCTAGCTTTGTTAATCCAAAGACAACTAATCATGTTTACAAACCTCACAAAGCTCTTTATGGTCTTAAGCAAGATCCTAGAGCATTGTATAAATGCTTGACCAAATTTCTTATTGAAAAAGGTTTTGAAATTGGGAAAATTGATTCCACACTTTTTACTAAAAGGGTTAATGGTGAATTATTTGTGTGCCAAATTTTTGTTGACGATATCATATTTAGTTCTACTAACCCCCATTTTAGTGAAAAGTTTGGAATGCTAATGTTGGAGAAGTTTGAGATGTCCATGATGAGTGAACTAAAATTATTTCTTGGTTTGCAAATCAAGAAAGCTAAAGAAGGTACCTTTGTTTGTCAAACAAAGTATACCAAAGATCTTTTCAAGAAGTTCAAAATGCAATAAAGCAAAGGTATGAAAACACCCATGCCTACTAGTGGACATCTTGACCTGACTAAGTATGGCAAACCGGTTGACCAAAAGGTTTACCACTCTATGATAGGTTCATTGTTATATCTATGTGCATCCCGTCCCGATATTATGCTAAGTGTGTGCATGTGTGCACGATATCAAGCGGGCCCTAAATAATATCATCTTAAGGCTCTGAAAAGGATAGTGAGATACTTAATTCATACACCAAACTTTGGCATTTGGTATCCTAAGAGGTATTCTTTTGATCTTGTTAGATACTCCAATTAGGACTATGTCGGTGACAAGGTTGATAGAAAATCCACTTCGGGTACTTATCAATTTCTTGGTAGATCTCTTGTGTCTTGGTCCTCCAAAAAACAAAACTCGGTATCCTTATCCATCGCCGAAGATGAATACGTTGCCGTCGGATCATGTTGCGCTCAATTACTTTGGATGACCCAAACCCTTAAGGATTATGGGATATATGTGAAACATGTTCCATTGCTTTGTGAAAATGAAAGTGCTATTAAGATTGCTCACAATCCCGTGCAACATTCTCGAACAGCATATTGATGTTCGTCATCATTTCATTCGAGATCATGTTGCTAAAGGAGATATCAATCTTAAGCATGTTCATACCAATAAGCAATGGGCAGATATATTTACCAAACCGCTTGATGAGAAAGTTTTTTGTTCTTTGAGAGGTGAATTGAATATCATTGATGCCTCAAACTTGGAGTAGAAACTCCATTTCGATACATGCAAGGCATGAGCCTTTTTATGACTAATCCTTGATATTTCTCTTATGTTGATCTTATGTCTTGGATACATATTTGCACTTCTACATGTTATCTAACCCCTTGTAGATACTTAGATGAGCTCAAATCTATGAGATTGCAAGCCACTCACATCTTGAGCAATATCTACATCACCAAGTTTGTACTTCATGAGTGTTGATCACAAGGAAGCATGAACTCACTCGGTATATCCTTTGACAACCTCTCTATATCAAACTTCTTTTGGTATCAAGTTTCATGATTGTCATTTTGGATGCACAAGTGATTTTCCTTGCAAAACTGACCCATGTAGGAAGATGCACTGGAACTACAAGTTGTTCTCACAAGCCTTGATGAACTATATCAACTTTGAGCATCGAACACAAGTTCGACTATATGATCAAGATCAACATCATCCAAGGTATGGTTTTCCACCTTAGAGAAGCTTTACTCAAAGTCATGAGTCAAAGCAACTCAACAAGATGTGAACACATGAAAATGCTTAGACAAAAAATGGTAACCCCACTTTGAGCTTAAACGATGAGTATGACCTATGATCAAGTGACCTCACTTGACTCCTAAGTCAATATACTCAAACATAGGTGACTTTGTTGCCGACCCTCCTCTAGATGAAGTTCTCTAGTGTTTCTTGCTTTTGCTTTGTGTTCTGCTGTCTTGTTCCCCTTATCAAAAAAACTTCATCTAGATTTTCTTTCTTTTTGTATATATCTTTTATTTAATTATTTGCAAATCTTTGAGAAATTTTATCTACAAAGTGAGCTGAGTTGCCAAATTTTTCTCTCTGCATTGAACTCGGACACACCGATTCCAGCCTACCGGCTAGACCGAAGCACAAGGACTCCTTGCGTATAGTTCATCGGTTCAACCGAAAGGACTAACCCGGTCTGACCAATATGCATCATCCATGATACTGCTTACTCGGTGTCACCGATGAAAGCAGATCGGCGTTACCGATTTCACTACTAATAAAATGTTTTACCATTGCATATTTGATTTCTTCTCTAGCTCCACTCAATGATTCTTATCCTCTACCAGCATCTCGAGCTATATGCTGCTTTGTAGTATCTCTCAGGGACCAAACCTACTTGACTCAAATTCATGAAGAAACTCTTCTTGGAAATTAATGTGAAAGGGGGAGAGAGAGAACATCAAAGCTCAATCAAAGCCTATCAGAGAGAGAACATCAAAGTCTCATTCACAAGGATGCACACTTATCAAGAGGAGAGAAGCCACATGTCTTTAAGAGGGGGAAGAGATGTTTATATATGGTTGTTTGAGTATTGTCTTATGCTTTGATTCATTTCTTGCTCTGTTAACTTATGCCTATGCTCTGATTCATTTATTGCTCTGGTATGTTTAACTTTGCTCTGATTTTGTATTTCCCTGTCTTCTCCCATTATCCAATATTATATTCAGGTGGAGAAAGAGCTCATTTCCCAGGAAGAAAATAGTTGGAATTCAATTCACATCCTTACAATCTATGGGGACATGTCTATATCCAAATGAAGTACTGAGTACTCACCCATTACATGTCATCCCAGTCTTGGTAATCTTGTGGTTCCCTGAAATTGCTTTGCATTAGAGTGTTCTTGTGTTATCTAACCTTGTTTTCTCAAGTGCACTCCTTCCGAAGCCAATTCAAGACCAGAAGGTAAGTATATGCATCACAATAATGTACATGATGATCCCTTGCTAATGTACATACTGTTTGCAAGAAGGATTCATGAACATGAAGGTACACATTTTTTCATCTAATTCATTTGCTCTTATGCATATAGCCAAGACACATGTAACTCATTACTTCCTTTGTCATGCTTATGCACTCACATGCTCTTATATTCAATCCTTGCACGAATGCATACATGTGGGGGAGCATATGCAAGTTACATGTCTTTCCAAAGCTTTAATTATTACTCTTCATATCCTTTACCTAGAGCTTGGATGTATGTTGTCATCAATTACCAAAAAGGGGGAGATTCAAAGCACAAGCGCTCCCTGGGTGATTTTGGTAATTAATGTCAACATATCCCCTGTTGGACTAACCTAGTGTATTTCAGATAAGTTCAACATTGGTGTGGCAAGGACAAGAGGATGTGGAACCCTTTCAAGTTTTCAAGGACAAGAGGATGTCGAACCCCTTAAAATGCTAAGGACAAAGATTGGCAAAAGCTCAAGACTCTACATTTCCATTTTAGTGATCCAAGATCACATTGAGTCTGTAGGAAAGCCAATACTATTAAAAGGGAATCCCGGTGGGATCGACATGATCACACCGAGTCCTAGCAATCATGAGCATGCTATCATTATTTTTGGATCTATCTTTTTATTGAATTAAAGCTATCATGAGCTTGCTATCATTTTAGATTCTGCATGCTCTCCGTACATAATCTCACTATATTTTTTCCGTGTGCATGTCAGATATTGTACCAAGTCATGATGAACATGTAGAGAAAAAGAGAAGAGTTTTGTGCGACAATACAATGTCCTGCGGACATCGCTCCATGGTGGGTGAAATGGCAAACCCTCCCCCCCTCCAGATTGTTGTCCAGAGGAAGATATTTGTTCTGAGGTGGATTCAGACAGTGCTGACCACTCCTATTTACCCCCCCAAGGTGTTTGCTCTAACTTGGCATGATGATGTCGGTCATATCATGCATATGTTGGCTTGCAGTGCCTACTTTTGAAATCATGTATGTCATCTGCTTAGTTTAGACATGTTCTATAATACAACATGTTTACTTTCTATATCATATATGTGAATTATGCAATCTCATCTATTTTAGCCAGCCATAATATATGTGAATTATGCAATGCCGTCCCGTTTAACCAGGCATCATATATTTGAATGATATCTTGCCAATCCTTTTCTTCATTACATTTCCCTTTGTCGACAATGTTTGTACATTCAACTACTCTTCCTGTGAATTAGTCATTTGAGTGGGTGATGAAAAAAATCTGGAGTGAAAACAAGGTCTTCAGAGCAGACAACGCTACCTGTCGAAGCAGATCTCTTGCTGGGTCCCGATAGCTCCTCAGAGATGGATTCGGAGACAGATGACCAGTCCTATTCGCCCACCAAGGTGTATGCTCTAACTTGGCACGGTTATACTGCTCATATCATGCATATGGTGTCTTGCATTGCATAGTTTAGACATCATATACACAATATTCAACACCATTTTCTCAGTTCAGAAATCGTGTATGCAAATACCCTCTGCTTAGTATATAACTCAGATATGTGAATTATATCATGCGATCCTGATTACTTAGATAACATGTATGTGAATTATGGCATGCGAACCTGTTACTAAAGACATCATATAATTATCTCATGCCATCTTGTTTAGTTAGTCAGCATATCTTTGAATTATGTCATGCTATGCTATCCAGTTTAGATAATCATATATCTGAAATTATGTCATGATATCCTTTTTAGTTAAACAATATATAGTGTGAACTATTTCATGCCCTCTTTTTTCCATACTATCTATTGCATCTGTCTCTCATACAAGGTCTGTACAATCAACTACGTTTCTTGTTTATCAGCCATTTGAACTGGAGCGGGTGATACAGTATCTCGCGGAGTAAAAACAAGGTTTTCAAATAAAATAGTGCTACCTCTTGGTGGAGATAGCACCCCGGTTCTACATACATGAGAACCAGCCCTACCACACATAACCCAGACTCTCGCAGATTTTACCCCTACTGTGCTGGACAGAGAACCAGCTTCACCCAATCTAACCCCAACCCCAGCAGATTGACACAACACCATCTCCACCATAGAGCTCCCAAACAAGAGCAGTTGGTAAGGCAGCTCCAGTGCCCAAAGCGCTAGTACTGCCACGATGAACCCCAACTCCACCAGTTAGTACACCTATTCCTGTGGACGAAGCACAACCATCCATTCCTAGTTTAGCATCTATTGCATTTGATGTTGTTAAATCATATGTGTGTATCTTCCCATCATGGAAATATTATACTAAAGATGAAGGAAAATGCCAGTTGCAGGTGTTTGTCCAGGAGTTTGTGTAAGTAATGTTATTCATGCCCATTAATGTGCTTTGTCCCATACATTCTACCTCCATGCTGGTTATAATACAGCAAATGTTCCCATTTTTCTCTACAGAGAAGGACCAATTTGGAAACTCAGGATGAGGTAACCTGTGCAAATACCTCTGCTCTCTTCAAGAATGCTTGGTAGCAGTATTGGATTTACCTCAAGTAAACGTACTTCACTGGCAAAGAAACTCATCAAATTCCCTTACGTTCTCCGAGATGCATTTACGGGACGATGACTGTGAATGCCTTGTTCTGTACTCGTCCCGAACCAAGAATGTGGTAAGGTCCATGAGCTCATTTTTTATTTTGAAGTACTATATCTTGCATCTTACTATACTATGTTCGTGTAGAACAAGTGCTTAAAACTAAAGAACAATTGTTCTCATTTAAGATTCCATTGCTATGGTGCATACTGCTTTGCTCCTGTATCAATGTATTTACTCATACAAACTTATTTTTAAATTGAAGGATCCAATCCAAACTCCAATGGCAGAACAGGTATGTTTAAGCATGTTTCTTTAACAGGTTTGCTCTTCAATTGCTCTATTGATTTCAATTTCAATTGTGTATACAGTTGACATCTCATATCATGCACATTACTAGCATCACAACAGAGCCAATAGTGTTGTTGTACATGTATACCCGTGGTACCCATCTGAAATCTTGTTGTGTGATGTAGGTTCCCACACTTGTATTCTTTCAATGTTGCTTTGTCTTGAACTGATATGAATTGAACCGTGTCTCTATTTTGATTTGGCAACACAATGCAGTGACCATATGGCATAGATATATGTTTGTTTGATGCTTTTATTATGTACTACTTGGCAATAGAAGACTTGGTAGTTTAATCCTATCCGCAATACTACTGAACTGTTTCACCAAAATGAGTTTCATATACTACATGCTAAACATGTTATGTGTCTGCTTCTTTATTCTTTTAGAATGCTGACAGAATATTGGGGCAGAGTACCTTACTAAGTAATGGTAAAGGAAGTAATGCAGATAAGGTTCAAGATAGTGAGACATCCTTGTTGGTCTCCATAAAAGGTGATAAAACAGCTAAGGAAATCTATCTTGAAGACAGTGAGACAACCCCAAAGTCATGTCTTGGTGTAGTGTTCGGGTTACTGGCCACCACCTGTCGGGGAAACGACACCTATGGGATCCCGGGGATGCCTTTGCTACAGTTGCAGGGCGTAGAGCTGTGCAAAGAGCAGGTCTAGATGATCAACGCGTGGGAATTTTTACCCAGGTTCGGGCCGCAGGATGATGCGTAAAACCCTAGTCCTGCTTGTCTGTGTATATCTGGTGTTCTTGAGCTCCTGAACTGGCCTCCATGCGTGCCTGTCCAAAAATTACAAATCCTCTCTCGGTTTGCCTCGGGCCTCCTTTTATATGACAAAGGGGTTGCAATAGCGACACATAGGAGGTGTAAAGTTACTACAGTGTACAAGGTTATCCCCTGACATCTTAGGACAAACGCATTTAATACACCGCCTACGTGTCCCCTAGCTTTATCGGGGACGGCGAGGAAGCTTGTCCCGCCCATTGCTGCCTCACCTCGCTCCGACACACGTCCAGGCTGACGAGGCATGTAGCGCCACGCTAACTGCTGGCTGCTGTGGTGGCAGGGTCTTCACGAAAATCTGCATGCCACCACGAAGGTGCTAGTAGTAGGCTTTGGAGCTGCATGCTGGCACGCAGGTGCTTGTCCAGTTGGCGAGTCGGTCATCGCGTAGGAGTGGCCGCCGGGCGGCGAAACCTTGGCGGGCGCGGGCCTGGCTGTGGCTCCGCAGACGCCCCCGGCAAGGGGTCTTGCCGGTGTCTTGTGGCCGTCCCCGGCAAGGATCTTGCCGGGGGTCTTCGGTCGTCTCCGACAAGGCTTTTGCGGGGGGTCTTCATCTTCTGGTCCATTGTCTAGGTATTTAGTCCCCTTGGCCCTACAAGAATCTGCATGCCACTACGCAAGGTGCCCCTTGAATCTCGACCTTGACGCAGTCGATGGTGTCAGAGCTCTTAGACCCAAGGGTGGTGGCTTAGCTGGTGTTTGGGTGAGCTGCTCCGGCAAGGCTCTTGCCAGGGTCACATAGGCCACCCCAGCAAGGGCGTTGCAGGGGGAGGAGTCCACCTTTCCCCTTTGTCCTTCATGTCTCTGGCTTGAGAGTTGCCTTGGCAGCCTCGTGTCCCTCCTTTTTATGCTCCGCCGAGCATGGTCGTAGGCGCGGCTACAACTGCCCGTGCACAAGTAAAGGGGTGTAAAAGGACCCCTACTTTTGTATACCGACAGGAGCCCCCAGGCCTGGGCCACACATAAGCGTGGAGCGTTGTTGGGCCAGGCCTAGAACAGTGCGCGGGCACAAGTGGTAGGGTTTTAACTGCGCTGATTCCTTCACCGATTGCGCTTCCCCATGACTCGCATTGGGCGTGTGACGTGGGGGTCGTGCGCAGAGCGGTTGCAGCGTGCCTGCGTCACGTCGCGGCGAATAGTAAAGAGGCGGCCCGCACCTTCCCCATAAAAGAGGAAACCGCAGGGCGCTGCTCATTTACCCTCCACGTCATTTCCAATCTCGGAACTGTCGTTCCCCTTTTCTTCACCAATCGAAACCGGAGTTCTTTCCCCTGTGATGCGGAGCATCCTATAGACATGATAGAGGCGAGGGGCCCGATCTTTCGATGAGATGATAACTATCGATTTGGTGGAGATGACTTTGAGGATCCGACTACAAACGTGCACGACATTGCGCCTTAGCAGTCGCTAAACCAATCTCCAGGGGTTACTGACAATGCCAGAAGCACGATCAGCCTGACCACAAAGGTCTATTCCTGCATGCAATTGAAGAACAAGCAAGAATATGATAAAGCAGTCTGAATATTGCAAATATAAATGAAGTATTGATAAAGGTGGGGATCCATGAGCGGTCTTGGTCTGGTCGTTGGACACGAACGAAGTACAGAAGTTGCAATGGCTAACTTTTGACTGAACAAGTCCTAGGGAAAAATCTACTAGATGAATCTACATATATAGGAGCAAGGGGTGGCGCCCAAGGAGGTGGGAGGACATCCCAAGGCAGCCTACAACTAACCCTAGGTCGTACAAGGCTCATGGGCCCAAGTGGAGGTGACGCAACACCTTTGGACTTGTAGTTTGACTCGGATTCTGCTGTAGCGTCAGATTGTTTTGTCGATATCTCAATGCTCCAAACTAATTTGAAGGTGAATCCAATTGGGCGGGAAAGAGCACAAAATCTAATTTCCAACAAAAAAAGAATCACCCAATTCGGAGTCCGTATGAAGGAGTTCTTTTCCGTTTTGAGTCAGGTATGTCTGTGCAGTCCGAATCTGAATGCAGAACGTGAGAGGCTTGGACTCTATCTTCTCTTGGCCCAAAAGTGACATGAAAGAACTTTTTCAACAACACCTAAACTTCTATTTTTCCCTTATATTCATATGTGGATTGTGCAAATGTCCCATACACATGCAATTAGACATGGCACAAAAGTTTGTGAAGTATTTTTGTCCTGGATATGCAATATTTTTGGTCGTATCCAAGGTAGTCATGTCCTCATCATCCTCCCTTTCTTGAAAACAAAGCAATATTTTTGGTCGTATCCAAGGTAGTCGTTTCCTCATCATCCTCTCTTTCTTGAAAACAAAGCCGTCCTTGGCGTTGCTTAATCTCAAATGCGGGTAAGAAAATAGACAAGGTGTACATGTTGTATATGTATATGTCATCCATTTTTACTTCCCTTGATTTTCGCACATGTGCCACATGTATAGATGAGTAACTTTCGTAGTTTATAAAATATAAAGCCAAAATATTATCACAAGAAGTATAATGCTTGAAAATATTGCAACTCAGTTTGCCCAAATAAGTGAAGCTCTTATTCATATCAAAATACTGACAATGTTCATCATTAAACCATCCCAATATTGGTGAATAAAGCTTACTTGCATGAAATTCACAGGCTACAACATGCTTAAATAAGGAAACATGGAATAAGTCATTTGACATAGAATCATCACCAAGATTAGAGGTCATATCAAAATGATTAAACATCAGCACAATTATTTTCAAATGTATTTTATCCAAATCTGATTTATTCTCTGATTCATATGGTTCTTTTGCATCAACAGTTAATTCAATGGGTGCACTCAAAATTGTTGGTATTTCAGTTGTTTGATCACATGACGCATTCATGACAGTAAGAAGATGATATAAACCAAGTGGTGTGCTCAAATCAACAGGTAATTCAATACATGATGTATTCAAGTTAACTAGATATGCATCATCCTCATGTGAAGTTATATCATCAATATTTCTACTGTTACCTTGTCGCAGAGACATAACTAATGTAGGTACAAACAATGACAATGTACCATACACTTTAGATGATGTCGCGCTCACAGTCAGAGGTGTGGCTGCTCTAGTAGGTGCAATGGTGGAAGAACCAACCGATGATGGTGAGCATGAACTGAAATAGTAGTTGTTGTAGTCACACAGTCCATCCTCATGTATTTATCTCTCAAAGGTACAAGCACGAACATACATACCAGTAATGCAACGAGGAATATACTGAAATCTTGCGTGAATATCATTGTTCAAACCACCAAAAACTCTATTCATTATATCATCCTCAGATTCTTCTATGTCACAATGATGCATATAAGATTTGAACTCTTGGTAGTAAGCATGAACAGTGTTACTGCCTTGTTTTAATTGTTCCAATTTGTGAAGCAATTCACGGCGATAGTAAGGAGGAAAAAATTGTTGTCTCATAACAGCTTTAAAATCTTTCCAAGTTGTGGGTTGGTTATCAATGTTTTTCTTACAGTGTACACTCCACCAAACAAAAGAAAAACCAATAAATGCTCTAGTGACAGCTGGTACTCTCTCAAGTTCAGAAAAATCATGGCTAGCAAAAATTAGTTCTACCTCAAACTCCCAAGCAAGATTAATAGCAGGATTAAATCTACCCTCAAATGAAGGTAAAGAGATAACCTGACCTTGTGTTTGTGTGTGTTGTCCCACGTCTCGTGATGGTGAAGATGTATCTGTCGTCCAAGAACTTATGTATCTGGTACCTGTCATGATTAGTAGAAACAAGAAACAAAATTCAAGAATAATGTTCCTATGAACTACTAGGATGTGGTGGTGAAGCGCTCACAGTAAAGCAAATATCAATATCTTACAAGTTCTTACCATGAAGCAGGTGGTCACAGGCAACCAGCGGTGTCAAATAACTCCAAAGATTGAGTAAAGCCATTGCGAGGGGAATGCATGTATACACGGTGTAGAAATGTGTGGAGCTTGGAAGGATTCAATATATGGTAGGAAAAGATTAGTAATAATCAATGATGAGGACATCACTAACAGAGTTACACCCACAGCCCCAACTGATACATATACAGGACAAATTACTAGAGCTCGCGCACGCCAATCTAATTACCAGGTACTTTTTTTTCTTGGTAATGATTCTAATTTTCATGAGAATATGATGCTACCTAAATTGGATACATTTGTCTTGTTTACAAATGAAGGGCCTAGCTTGGACAAGAAGGATAAACATTAGAGCAAGATCAAGCATGGAGATTATGGCATGCGCAAGGGGAGCAAGAACGGAGTTACAAGTGATGATTTCAGGACTTTGAAGCCACCATAATGAGTGCAAGAAGACTTGGACGAAATATACAAGATGCCACTTCATAGATTTCGTCCAGAGGCTATTATTGGTGCTGCGTCACCTTATTATTGGGCCAGGCCCATGTAATTTCGAAATAGTCAAGTATAGGCTGTTTTTAGAGTCCGTATGTGTGGGAAAAACTGAGTTAGGGTTGGTTTCGGACCCCTTCTCCAAGGGGCCACGAAATTCCCCCTCTCTTTCCCCATATATACAGCCCTTAGGGCATCTTTTAGTCTTCGAGTTTCGTTTAGATTAAAGTTCTCCATAGCTGCAACTTCGCGTACTTCGTTTGTATTCAACGACCAGACAAAGACGTCACAGAACCCCACCTTGATCAATAAAGCTTTCCTCTTATATTCGCAATATCCAGATTGCAATCTTATTTTCTTGCTTGTTCTTTGTTTGCCTGCAGGAAACTGACCTTCATGGTCAGGTTGATCGTGCTCCGACGTGGTCAATAACCTCTCGGAGTTGGTTTAGCGATTGCTAAGGCGCGACGTCCTCGCACGTTCGTAGTAGGATCGTCAAAGTCGACTTCCTCCAAAATGATAGCCACCATCTCATCGAAAGACGGGACACCTTTGCCTCTATCAAGTGGTATCACATTTACAGGTTGCTCGGTGAGATTTTACAGTTTTTCGTAGTTTAGATCGAGTTTGTTCTTCATACCTATAGTCCAAGAAAAATCCAAAAAAAATTAGGGTTAGTTCATCATATCCGAATCAGTCTGAGTCATTGCATAATCTTTTCCGTTTTTGCTTTGTTGTATTTGCGGTTGCATCGTCGTGTCGAGTTGCTGGTCTAAGTGTCTAGTTACCTTAGAGTTTCGAGTTCTGGTCACAGGTGGTCACGCCGCCGCCGCACCATCTTCATCATCGCCGCCATATACCACCACCACATATCCGCTGCCAATCCAAGTCCATATAGCCACCACATATTCGCAGCCGTCACACCAATCCGAGTCCACCTCCAACATACATCCGCCACAAGTCCGAGTTCCACCATATTTATCTCCGCCACCAGTCCGAGTTTCACCAGATTCATCTTTGCCATCAGTCCTAGTCCGAATCCAGTATTTGATCCTTTGTTTTCGAGTTCGGGATCACGTGATATTACGTGTCGTGGCCAAGTCAGACATCCCAACTTCTGAGCCTCCCGTAGAAGAAAAATAGTTCCAGTTCAAAAAAAACTAAGTCTGGAAAATTCTGTCTTGGCAGTTTGTAGACCATTTGTACACTTTTTCGGAAAAAAAATGTTGCGCAGAAAAAAGTGAGGAAAAAAAGTGAAAAAAAAGAAAAAAATCAGAGTGTGATCCTCCCTTGTTTACGTGCAGCGTCGTGATTTTGTTAGTGTTCTAGGCTCGCGTCTCTAGTACGGTCTAGCCTAGGACCAGCACAGTACCGTCGTTGAGCGTTTATTCACCTTTGCATCTCTGAATTGATTATTGCTGACATTTTTGCTACCATATCATAAGCCTTCCCAGCTCCACATACATCTACATCGTGCATTTGACACCACCTGGCAATCGCTTTGTCCAAGCTTTGAGAGTTTTGACTACCATGGTTGCCGATCACCACATGCTGTTGGGTAAGAACTGATAAGAATTCGTGATTTGCTTCACGGATTTGTGATGCCCCACCACCACCATTTTTTAGTAGTCAGTAGGATCATATTTTTGTGTGTTTCTATTGTTGCTAACCATGCCAGGATCACAAGTCGACGAGACTGACTGGGAGAACATGACGAACAAGGAGTTGCATGATAAATTTCAGCAAATGATGGGTCAACAGGTAGAAGATGTGATGACCAGTTTTGGCGACGCACTAGCGAGGATGGATGACATTGAGAAGTCAATTGACGCCAAGTTGGATGCCAAATTCGCTGAAGTGCTTGCACGTCTACCTCCACCTACTGCACCATTGCAACAACAACAACAACAACAACAACAACAACAACAACAACAAAAACAACAAAAACAACAACAACAACAACAACAACAACAACAACAACAACAAAAACAACCACCTTCACATCGCGAAACAGCCCTTCGCAAAGCGAGCCGTGTACCTCTTGAGCCTGGCCAAACTGTTGGTGCTGCTGTTGATACTTTTGTGGCTCCTGCTGTTGCTGAGGAGGACCACGATTACGCGAGAGATTACGAGGATGAGGTTGATCAAAATCTGAACTACATGCAACCACCAGCACCACGACCAGCAGGTTGTCCACATGCAAATAATCGCAATGGTAGGGCTTCACCCCACCCTCAGGTACGCGATCATGACCATCTACCGAAACTAAAATAGAATATTCCACCATTTGACGGTAGATGTCTTCCTGATATATATCTTACTTGAGAGTTAGAAACCGAACAATATTTTACATGTTTAGAATATCCCGAGGAGAGACGTGTTGCTGCTGCTCTTTGTGCTTTCACTAGTTTTACTTGTGTGTGGTGGTCTGAATATTGTAGATTATATCCAAATAATATTCCAACTACTTGGGCTTCTTTGAAAACTGCTATGCGTATTCGTTGGGTTCCACCATATTATCAACGTGAATTACTTCAGAAATTGCAGCGTTTAAGACAAGGAAAAAATTCCATAGAGGAATATTATCAGGAATTACAAACTGGCCTGATTAGATGTGGTATTGTTGAGGATAATGAGGCTATGCTTGCACGTTTTATGGGTGGCTTAAATAGAGAGATTCAGACAATTCTAGAGTATAAGGAGTATAATAATATCACTCGTTTATTCCATCTTGCTTGCAAAGCTGAACATGAAGTACATGATCAACAGGCCTTGGCGCGCACTAATTTTTCTGCAGGTCGACCTTCATCATGGACACCGCGTGCATCATCTATTTCGACACATCTGGCTGCACCACGGCCTACTTCAGCCGTCACTTCTAGCCATGATAAAAGCAAACAAGCACCACCACCATCAACCAGGAGTACACCTTCTGGTCCTGCGCAGAGCTCTTCTTCATCCATGGCATCCACAGGGCCAACACATGATGTTATATGTCGTCGTTGCACTGGTCGTGGTCACTATGCGAGCAAATGTCCATCTTAGCGTGTCATGATAGCTACTGAGGATGGTGGTTATGAGTCCGCTAGTGACTATGATGAGGAGATTTTGGCTCTTATTATACGTGAAGAACACGGTGGAGATGATTCTGAAAATGAGACACAATACATGGCTCCTGAAGACGCTGACAGGTATGAATGTTTAGTTGCTCAACGTGTTTTGAGTGTGCAGGTCACACAAGCGGAGCAAAATCAGAGGCATAATTTTTTCCATACAAAGGGAGTTGTGAAGGAACGTTCTGTTTGCGTCATCATAGATGGAGGGAGCTGCAACAACTTGGCTAGCATGGAGATGGTGGAGAAGCTATCTCTCACCACAAGACCACATCCACATCCTTACTACATCCAATGGTTCAACAACAGCGACAAGGTTAAGGTAACACGTACTGTTCGTGTGCATTTTAGTATCTCCACATATACTGATTATGTTGATTGTCATGTGGTACCCATGCAAGCATGTTCCTTATTACTTGATAGGCCATGGTAATTTGATAAAAATTATTTACACCAAGGTAGAAACAATCAGTATACTCTTATTCATAAGGATAAACGTATTACTTTGCTTCCTATGTCACCTAATTCCATTTTGAAAGATTATATTAAGAGAGCTAATAAAGAAAAACATGAGCAAAATAAGAGTGAAAATCATATTGTGGCAAAACAATTTGAGCAACAAATGAAGCCTAATAACTCACAATCATCTCATGTTGCATCTGAAATTAAATTAAAAAAGTGGATGTTTACTTGCCACCAAATCTGATATTGATGATCTAGATTTCAGCAAATCTGTTTGCTATGCTTTTGTGTGCAAAGAGGCATTATTTTCATTCGAGGACGTGCCTTCCTCTTTGCCTCCTGCTGTCACTATCATTTTGCAGGAGTTTGCGGACGTCTTTCCACAAGACGTGCCACCGGGATTACCACCTATTCGAGGGATTGAGCATCAGATTGACATAATTCCCGGTGCATCGCTACCCAACCGTGCACCATACCGTACCAATCCAGAGGAGACGAAGGAGATTATGGGTCAAGTACTGGAGTTACTCGACAAAGGTTATATACGAGAATCCCTTAGTCCTTGTGTTGTTCCTATTATTCTAGTGCCAAAAAAGGATGGTACCTCGCGTATGTCTGTTGATTGTAGAGGCATTATTAATATTACTATTCGTTATCGTCATCCTATTCCTAGGCTAGCTGATATGCTTGACGAATTGAGTGGCTCTACAATATTCTCCAAAGTTAATTTGTGTAGTGGATACCATCAAATTCGTATGAAATTGGGAGATGAATGGAAAACAGCATTTAAAACTAAGTTTGGATTATATGAGTTAGTCATGCCTTTTGGTATAACTAATGCACCTAGTACTTTCATGATATTAATGAATGAAGTTTTACGTGCTTTCATTGGACGATTTGTGGTAGTTTACTTTGATGATATATTGATTGATAGCAGATCTTTGGAGGAACATTTGGAATATTTATGTGCTGTTTTTATTCCTCTAGGTGATGCACGTTTGTTTGGTAACCTTGGAAAGTGCACCTTTTGCACCGAGCGAGTATCTTTTCTTGGCTATGTTGTTACTCCATAGGGAATTGAGGTTGATAAAGCCAAGATTGAAGCTATTGTGAGTTGGTCGCAGCCCAAAATGGTCACACACGTGAGGAGCTTCCTTGGCCTTGTTGGATTCTATAGGCGTTTTGTGATAGATTTCAGCACCATTGCTCCACCTCTCAATGGGCTTAGAAACAAGGATGTGCCTTTTGTTTGGGGTACTACACAGGAAGAAGCATTCACGGTATTGAAAGATAAGTTGACACATGCTCCTTTACTCCAACTTCCTGATTTCAATAAGACTTTTGAGCTTGAATGTGATGCTAGTGGAATTGGGTTAGGAGGTGTGTTATTACAAGATGGTAAACCTGTTGCATACTTTTCTGAAAAATTGAGTGGGCCTAGTCTGAATTATTCTACTTATGATAAGGAATTACATCTCTTGTTCGGACTTTGGAAACATGGCAACATTATTTATGCCCCAAAGAATTTGTTATACATTCTGGTCATGAATCTTTGAAGCAGATTAAAAGTCAAGCAAAACTGAACGGTAGACATGCTAAATGGGTTTAATTCATAAAGACTTTCCCTTATGTTATTAAGAACAAGAAGTAAAAAAGAAAATGTTATTGCTGATGCATTATCACATCGTTATACTGTGCTTTCACAACTTGACTTTAAAATATTTGGTTTGGAGACCATCAAAGATCAATATGTGCATGATGCTGAATTTGAAGATGTATTGCAGAATTTTAAAGAAGGGAGAACATGGAACAAGTTCGTCGTTAATGATGGATTTGTGTTTCGTGCTAACAAGCTATGCATTCCAGCTAGCTCTGTTCGTCTTTTGTTGTTGCACGAGGCGCATGGAGGAGGGTTAATGGGACACTTTGGCATGAAGAAGACGGAGGATGTACTTGCGACACATTTCTTTTGGCCAAAGATGAGACGGGATGTTGAGTGTTTTGTTGCTCGCTGCACTACATGTCAAAAAGCTAAGTCACGACTCAATCCTCATGGTTTATATATGCCTTTGTCTGTCCCTAGTGTTCCTTGGGAAGATATATCTATGGACTTTGTTTTGGGTTTACCTCGAACAAAGAAGGGGATGGATAGCATATTTGTTGTCGTGGATAGGTTCTCGAAAATGGCACACTTTATACCATGTTATAAAAGCGATGATGCTGCTAATGTTGCTGATTTGTTCTTTCGTGAAATTATTCGCTTGCATGGTGTGCCAAATACTATTGTTTTACATCGTGATACTAAATTTCTTAGCCGCTTTTGGAGATGTTTATGGGCAAAGTTGGGGACTAAACTGCTTTTTAGTACTACTTGTCACCCCCAAACTAATGGACAAACTAAAGTAGTCAATAGAACTTTGTCTACTATGCTTAGGGATGTTTTGAAGAATAACAAGAAAATATGGGAAGAATGCTTGCCACATATTGAATTTGCTTATAATCGTTCGTTGCATTCTACTACTAAGATGTGCCCTTTAGAAATTGTATATGGTTTCCTACCTCGTGCACCTATTGATTTGTTGCCTCTTCCATCTTCGGAGAAGGTTAATTTTGATGCTAAACAACCTGCTCAATTGATCTTAAAATGCATGAGTTAACTACGGAAAATATTGAGTGCATGAATGCTAAATATAAACTTGTTGGAGATAAGGGTAGAAAACTTGTTGTCTTTATACCTGGAGATCTTGTTTGGTTATATTTGCATAAGGATAGGTTTCCTAATTTGCGCAAGTCAAAGCTAATGCCACGTGCTAATGATCATTTTCAGGTGTTGGAGAAAATAAGTGATAATGCATATAAACTTGAGCTGTGTGCAGATTTTGGGGTTAGTCCCACATTTAACTTTGCAGTTTTGAAGCCTTACTTGGGTGAGGATGATGAGCTTCCGTCGAGGACGACTTCAGTTCAAGAAGGGGGGGATGATGAGGACATCACTAACAGAGTTACACCCACAGCCCCAACTGATACATATACAAGACCAATTACTAGAGCTCGCGATGAGATGGTGGCTGTCGTTTTGGAGGAAGTCGACTTTGACGATCTGACTACGAACGTGTGAGGACGTCACGCCTTAGCAATCACTAAACCAACTCTGAGAGGTTATTCACCACGCCGGAGCATGATCAACCCAACCACGAAGGTCTGTTTCCTGCAGGCAAACGAAGAACAAGCAAGAAAATGAGATTGCAATCTGGATATTGCGAATATAAGAGGAAAGCTTTATTGATCAAGGTGGGGTTCTGTGACGTCTTTGTCTGGTCGTTGAACACAAACGAAGTACGCGAAGTTGCAGCTATGGAGAACTTTAATCTAAACAAAACCCAAAGTCTAAACAACACCCTAAGCACTGTATATATGGAGAAAGAGGGGGGAATTTCGTGGACCTTGGAGGAGGGGTCCGAAACCAACCCAAACTCTTGTTTCCCCACACACACGGACTCTAAAAACAGTCTATACTCAAGTATTTCAAAATTACATGGGCCTGGCCCGGTAATAAGGTGACGCAGCACCTATAATAGCCTCTGGACGAAATTTATGAAGTGGCATCTTGTATATTTCATCCAAGGCTTCACGCACTCATTATGGTGGCTTCAAAGTCCTGAAATCATCACTTGTAACTCCGTTCTTGTTCCCCTACCTACAAGTCCGAAGAAGCTCTACATCACACTAAGGCCAAGCTTCAAGAGCACAAGAGAAGACTGCGAGACAAGCACACCCAAGAAGGAGCTACGGCTACAACCACCACTTCAGCACCTTCGCCAAGTGTGATCAAGGCATCTTCCCCTTTGGATGTACGTCATCTTCGCCTACTTCCCGTGAGTTCGCCTACATCAACATCTCCAACTACAAGGCGACCACCTACAAGTGAGGGCGACACTTCCATCTTCGGAAGCTCCCCACATCAAGACGGCGACAATATGGTCGAGCAAGGGCCATCCCCTTCGACCAAGGCGACGAGCGTGAACCTCCTCAACAACATGAAGACGGCGCCCAAATATGACGTCTACTCCGAGTCAAGCTATGCGAGCGCACATGAGTCCTCTTTGATCTCGGAGGAGAGTGATGATTTGCCACCTCCTACGGTATTCATCTTTGGAGGCGTTATGGATGAGGCGGCGAAAGGAGTTGAGTTTGGAGACGTTTACACCTACATCTCTCCGACACCCATATATCATGAGATGCCCCAATTTCCATGTGAGGAGAGCCACCACCACATGAGTGACTCCACCATACATGAGATTGAGAGCATTTCTTTTGAGATGACGAGAGTGATCACCACTAGCCCCACACATGAGAGCATGCCACACATCCTATGTGAGGTACAGAGCCATTTGAGTGACTCCACCAACCATACGAGTGAGAGCATCCAAGAGGAAGTGAGTGAGCCACACCACTTAGTGAATGAGGTAGTCGAGAGGTCATTTGAGGCCACTATGATTTCTAACGACTTAACCTCTACTCCGAGTGTGTTTTCTTTGGTGCTAAGTCTCCTACATGACGACATGCCTACCCTCAATGAGTCCACCCCTCCAATGGGAAACCCGATGGCCATGGTGGAAGACGTTACACCACCCACATGGTTCCATCAAGAGGAAGATGTGAACAGTTGGACCTTGAACACCCCACCTACACCACATGAGTGGAACTCCAACGGCAACATAGGTGATGGTGCTTCTCTTGTCCCACTAGTGGACTATCTTGACACTGATTACTTGCATGATGTTGACACACCTATTGCCATGCTTCATGCTAGTGCGACTTCCTCATGTCTTGACTTACCTATTTATGATGAATATGATGATGAGCATGTTGAGTTTCCTAGTTGTGATGCTATGCTCTATAGGATATCATGTGAAAATTCTTTTGGTCACATCATGTTCGACAACCCTTTAAACTTGTCATATGCTATGAGTGAGATCTCCCATATTGCATCATTTCAATCTCAACATAGTAACTATGCATGCCCTATTAAAGTGAATCATATTTGCACTTATGGCATAGATGACAAACCCATGGTTATTGGCTTTTGTTTCTCTTGCGATGATATTGCCATGCTTCCCTTACATGCTTTGCGCAATTCCTCCACTATGCCATGCCATGATCACATTGTTCCAAATATGCTTTGCTTTGGATGTTGTCAATATTCTCCATGTGAACTCTCCAATAATGCTCATGAGGAGACACCCATAGTTTCCTCATACATAATAGGAGATCTTGATGCATTCCATACCTTGCATGATTACCATGATTGTTTGCACCATAGGCATTACATGAATAACAATGCTCTACCTACTTGTCGTGATGCATTATACCATTTGAGTCTCCATTATGCCATACATAACAACAAACCTCTCATGATGGATGAGATGTTTCTATATCACGCATCTCATTTATTTGAGCATTGGATATTATGTGTTAACCAACACATGCACGTGCGCATCATGATGGATGATGTGTACATATACCACACACACACAATTTTTCCTATGTCTTTGTTTTGTGTAGGTACTCATGAATATTTGTCAACCTCACAATCCCATGAGTTGACAAAACGAGCTCTTGAGAGCAACGACGCTTTGGGGTCCCGTGGATTGTGCCTACCACCATTCTCTTTGCGCAACCACTACACGCATCTCTTTTACTTAGCTCTCACATGACAATGGGCTATTTACCACTTGTCATTTTCTGCCCATTCTATCGTGTTCACTTTGCATGTTATGCCTCTTGCTATGACTTTGCCATGCAATTGTGACCCTTGCTTGCCTTTACACATGATTCACCATTATGCCACTTCTATGTGTATTTGCATGCTTGGTGGAGATACTTCTTGCTATTGCTATGTTTATATTGTGCCACGTGCTATTGTTGATTGTTGTCTAGGGAGAGTCATGAAGCTCAATTGCTATTTACATATGACTTCTTGCCAGTACATTGATCCTATTTTGCTCATATCTTGCTTTCATGCTTGTGATATGCCATTTGCATTATTCATGCCTCATATATGCACACATGCCATGATTGCCATGATTACTTCTAGTATATTGCATCTTTGCACTACTAGCTTGCTTGACTTGATCACTATGATTACTTGCTTTGTCGCATAACCCATGTGCCACTCTTACTTTCTTTCTTGGGTTGATGACATATATGTTCATGCATTTCAAACAATTTACATCGATCATTGTCACTTTTCTCCAATAGTTGCATCTCTCATATTCACGTATAGTGAGTGCAACGGTGCTATGCTTGTTGATCTCGGAGACTTTGACACCCTTCTTATGATGCATACTTGCTTGATTGAGCCTATTGCTCTTGGTTGTTCTCGCATCTTATACCTACATACCATGCACCGCACCCTTGTACTTTCTTATGATAAGAATGATGCAAGCACTTGTTGGGTATTTTCCCGCACGAATGCTAGGTTTTGAATTACGGCTAACCTCATTTGTTTTTTTGAGTGTTTGTCATGTTCTTTTATTTTGAAGGATTCACAAGGCGGTACCATCACGAGGCATCTTGGGCATGTGAAGTCATACATGCTGCGCGACACCAACATCTTTGAGAACATACATAAGGTGAATTCCTTCTTTGTGAGCCATCCTTACATATGCATATTGGATAGGCCATACTTTCCTTGTTGTTTCCATCTTGTTGTCTACATGATACACCTACGGGATGGAGGACCGACATTTAAGATGGACCCTATGCATGCACCACCGATCTACCACTCTTTCCACCACATCGAGCATTTGTATATCAAAACTCCTTTAACACATTGCACCAAAACCTTCATATTTGTTGATTGTGTGCTCACATGCCATGCTCCATGGACATATAATTCCCATGACAAATTTGCATCTTGCGCATGGATTGACTCACATTATGATTGCCTTGTTGCATCTTGTATTCCCATGTCATCCATGATATATGAGCTTGTGCATTTCCTTAGCAAATTTGTTGTGATCTTTCTTGACGGCATATTCATACATCATAATCATATTGGCCACCATCAATTGCATGATAACTGATGGGCCTCGAACCCCTCGTTGGTTACCCCAAGTGGAAGGTGTAAGATGCAGTAAGTAGAAGTGTTTTCCCCTAGCAAAGATGTCAAGGATCGAATCCCCAGAGACTCCTAGGTTCAACAAGTAGGTGTCAATTGCTAACGGCGCAATTAGCAATCAACGTGGACCTGCACACAGATACAAATAACTTTGCTCCCAACGAGTACAGAGGGGTTGTCAATCTCTCCGGCCTTGTAGTTCACAAAGGGTTAAAAGCAATATGATAGTAGCGATAGATAGTGTTTTGAAATAGTAAGTAAATAGCGAAAAGTAAATAGTGGATGTGATCAATGATGGTAATATGGACCGGAGTCTCATGATGTTCACTAATGATGTCTCTCTCCCAAAAGACGATAAAACAACTATGTGAGGTAAACAAATTACAGCTGGGCAATTGACAGGACCACGAACGCAAACCAATGCTGACTACATTGCAAGAAAGGTTGAGGTTCAAAGCATGGGCGGTACGCCAAAGTAAGTAGACCGAAATCCATCAATATCTACTACTAATCATCCACCTTGAGATATCTATCCAGAACATCTCGCTGGTATTAAGTTGCGAGTCCCACCCATAGTGTAAACTCAATGCAACAGACAACTGCATTAAAAGAACTTTGCGTAAAGTAAACAATCCTTGCACCCGCGGGCACAAGCACCGTTGTTTTCCCCCTTGTGGCAACAGCACATCCCCTAGACTCATGTTTCTGTCACTCAAGCTAGTCATCGAGGGGCATGAACCGACAATCAAGCATAACGTTCCCTCTTGGAGTCACTACCTACTACTCGGCCAAAGCAATAAGTAACAACGGAGAACATGCAAGAATTACTTATGAACTAAAATATAAAAGAGGTGAATCAAATATATTACTCAAGATCAATCTGAACATAATCTCATAATCCATCGGATCCCAGCAAACTCAACATAGCAACAGCATAAGGATTACATAGGTGCCTCGATCATGTAGGGCAGCTCACGAGGACTAATTAGTGAAGCACAAGAACGGGAGGAGAACATCACATAGCTACTGGTCCTGGACTCATGGTCCAAGGGAGACTACTCACGAGTCATCCGGGAGGCGTCCATGGTGGTGGAGAAGCTCCCGGTGGTGATCCTCCCCTCCGGCAGGGTGCCGGGAAGAGTTCTCCTGGTGCTCCCGATCTTGGAAGCGGCGGCGGCGGCGGAACAGAGATGGGATCGCGAAAAGAGTTCCTGTTCTGAGGGTTACGGAGGACCCTTTAAATATATGCCAAAGTAGGGCACCGGGGGAGCCTCGGGGGGCCCAGGCGCCCCCCCCCCCCCGGCGCGGCCCAGGGGGGGCGCCCACAGGGCGCCTGGAGCCCCTGTGCCCCCCCCAGGCTGCCCTTCGGACGCAGTGTTGTTGCCGGAACGCTAATTTTTTATATAATTTTTCTGGATTTTTCTGGGCAGTTCTCGAAACGTGAAAACCTGAAATACAAAAACAGCCGAAAACAGAAACTGGCACTGGGGTGCACTGGATTAGTAAGTTAGTCCAAATATGATCAAAAGTGTATGGAAGTGTATGAATATCATAGCAATATCACCCAAAAGTGGCATGGAGCAAGCAGAAATTATAGATACGTTTTGGACGTATCAATAACATACACATATTGAGCATCACTTGCCATGTTCATGCTTTTGATAAACCATTCCATTATGACATCACTTTGCACAATGGTAGAATTTTTAGCTTTGTGCACCATGCCAACTAAACTACCTTTGTGTGCACAACAAATGAATTTGCTCCCATGAATGCTTTAGATGTCATTGTACATCTTTTGGATAAGCATCATGTGCCTTCTCACACGGTCTCACACTTCCTTGATGGACACTTTGTGTGCGCTAACCATTGTATTTCCAAGTGTACTTTGTGTTTGCTCATTGTGCATGTACCACATACCGAGGACATCTTGGAGTACTTGGATTGCACCAAGCCCTCAACTTCGTCCAACTACAAGTCTCTCCACAATAACTGTTTCCATGGTTATGAGGTTTTTGATCCGAGGTCAGATCTTTCCCAAGGGAGGGGAGATGATGTGGAGCATCCTTCGTTCATCCCCATGTACACCATCGTCCACAAGGTGAACCCGTTCCTCGATGCTTCCCCTTCCTTTTGTGCAAGACATGGTGGCTACCTCATGCAAGGTCCCTACATGTGCTTAGGTACCAAGGAGACCATGGAGAGCCCAAGGACCAAGGCCAAGCGTGCGCGGAAGCAAAGGAAGGAGAAGGAAGAAGAACCTGCTGCAATAGTCGCCGGACATCCGGCCAGTGGCCCGAACATCTGGCGCCCCAACAGAACATCTACAGAAGCGGGCCCCGACATCCCGGACATCTGCCATCACCCCGGACATCCGGCTCCTCGCGAGCCGCCGGACATCCGGCCCACGGCCCGGACATCCGGCGCTTGCCTGCGCGCAGAGACTGGCCTGAGGCCCATGTATCCCTCTCCCACTTACCCCTTCGTGGACCTAGACTATATATACTCCTCCACCTCCTCCTAGTTAGGGTTAGCTTAGGTTTAGCTCATTTGAGACAGAGCTTTGCTCATCCACTAGTGGTTCATCTCCTTGTGAGTGACTGCGGCCCCTCCACGGAGAAGATCCACACAGATTCAATACCTCTTCGGAGAAGATCTACGGGATACCAAAACCTCCTCATGGAGAAGACTATCGCTACTTATGTCGTCCGTTGTTGATCGTGGATCGTGTACCTCTTTGTGTTTCGAGGATCTAGCATATGTGTGACTTGTTCTTGTTGGTTTGAGTGATTCTCTCGTGTTTCCCCTCGTGTTCCCATCGTGTTCTTCTTGTTCTTCATGGGAGCCCCTCCATTTCGTGAAAGATCGGCCATCTAGGGTTCCACCCTACACCAACACCCCCATAGTTTCTTCATACATTTTAGGAGACTTTGATCCATCCCATCCATTGCATGATTCCCATGCTTGTGTGCATAATATGCTCCCCGTGAATGAACATGCTATAGATGTGCCATATAATTGTATGCTCAATTTGCATCCACATCATGCTATACACAATAACTATTCATTCATGATGGATGTCATGTTCTTATACCATGCATCAAATTTCTTTGAACGATTCTTATCTTGTGCTAACTCACACATGCACATACACATCATGATGCATGATGTGTACGTTTACCACGCGCACAATTTCTTTGGTTTGTGTCTCTTTTGTGCAGGTACCCATACTTACTCGTCAACCTCGCAAGACAACGAGTTGACGAAACAAGCTCTAGAGAGCAATGATGACTTGTGATCCCGTGGATTGTCTTTCCCACCATTCCATTTGCGCAAAGACTTCGCACATCTCTTCTACATGGCCCTCACATGGTTATGGCTTATTGTCCATTATGTGTCATTTGCTCATATTGCCATGTTCACTTTGCATGATATGCTCATTCCTATGACTTTGACATGCATTTGTGACCCATGCTTTGCATTACACATGATCCATGATTCTAGTCCTTGTATGTGTATTTGCAAGCTTGGTGGAGATTTCTCTTGTTATTGCCATGTTTGCTTTGTGCCCAATGCTTACGATGAAACATTGGCCATGATTCACTTTCATGCTGGTGATATCTCATGTGCATTGCCTATATCCACTATTTGCTCACATAACATGATTGCAATGAGTTCCTCTAGTGTGTTGCATCTTCGTGCTACTAGCTTGCACGACGTGATTGATTCGGTTGGTTCGTGTATTGCATCACCGATCATTCATACTTGCTCATTTCATGCGGTTGATGACAACCATTGTCATGCTTTGCACTTTGATGAGGACATGATTACCTTGGATACGACCAAAAATATTGCACACATGTATATTTGTGAGGTGATTTCTAATGCAAACTATGCAACAATTTATTTATGTCATCGAGGACACTTCACAAACTTTTGTGCCATGTCTAGTTCCAGGTGTATGGGACATTTGTACAATCCACATAAGAAGATAAGGGAAAAAGAGAAGTTTAGGTGTTGTTCAAAAAATTATCTCACATCACTTTTGGGCTAATAGAAGATAGAGTCCAAGTCTCTCACGTTCTGCATCCAGATTCGGACTACACAGACATACCTGACTCAAAACAGCAAGAACTCCTTCATACGGACTTCGAATTGGGTGATTTTTTTGTTGGAAACTAGATTTCATACACTTTCCAACCCAATTGGATTCACCTTCAAATTCGTCTGGAGCGTTGAGATATCGACGAAACAATCCGACGCTGCAGTAGAATCCGAGTCAAACTACAAGTCCAATGGTGTTGCATCTCCTCCACTTGGGCCCATGAGCCTTGTACGACCTAGGGTTAGTTTTAGGTTGCCTTGGGACGTCCTCCCACCTCCTTGGCCGCCACCCCTTGCTCGTATATAAGTAGATCCATCTAGTAGCTTTTTCTTTGGGATTTGTTTAGTTGAAAGTTAGCCATTGCAACTTCGTGTACTTCGTTTGTGTCCAACGACAAGACCAAGACCGCTTTCGGATCCCCACATTTATCAATACTTCATCTATATTTGCAATATTCAGATTGCTTTATCATATTCTTGCTTGTTCTTCGATGCATGCAGGAATAGACCTTCGTGGTCAGGCTGATCATGCTTCTGGCATTGTCAGTAACCCCTAGAAATTTGTTTAGCGATTGCTAAGGCGCAACATCATGCACGTTTGTAGTCGGATCGTCAAAGTCGTCTCCACCAAATCGATAGTTATCATATCATCGAAAGATCGAGCCCCTCGCCTCTCTATCAAGTGGTATCAGTTTTCAGGTTGCTCGTTGAGAATTTCCAGTTATTCCTACATTAGATTTATTTTCTTACCTATTGTCCAAGCAAAAGCCACAATAAATTTAGAATTATTCATCCTTTGTCCTAGCCAGTCTGAGCCTTTGCAATTTTCTTTTCATTGTTTGCATTATTGAATTATCGGTTGCATCGTCGTGTCGAGTTGCTGGTCTTAGTGTCTAGTTCGTTAGAGTTTCGAGTTCTGTTCACATTAGTCACGTCGTCGTTGCATCGTTATCCCTTCCGCTGCCCACCACCTCATGCATCAATTTCCACATCGTGCTACCCATCGTTCATTGTCACAATCATACTTGAGGTCGTTCGCATCATTGCTTGATCCAATCTGCATCTTATCTAGTTTGTCTTGGAAAGAGGGAGAAAGAAAAAAAAGAGAACAAAAGTAAAAAAGTAGAGAAATAAAAGAAAAAAAGTGTGAGAAAAAAAGAGAAAAATAAAAAATAAAAAAAGGTGTGAGGACAAAAAAAGAAAAAAGACAAAATTCGGATCTATTAGAGTCAGTCTCGTAGTTGAATTCCGATTGGAATCTGTTTTGTGCATTGTTCAGTTAAACAGGCACATTTTCCTCATACGAAGTCCATTTTGTCTCCACACGTCTTCAAAGTAAAGCTAGCGACGAGCCGCATCTGAATAGTTGCAGGAGATAGTTCAATATTTTGCACCTAAAAATTGGCTTCTAAATAGGTCTTTTGCCCTCCGAATTTTGCGAACACAACTTGTTCCAGTTTTTGAGGCCAGTATTAGAATTTTTTGACACCTCATATCAACTCGGAATTGAGCGATCATTTATGCTTTTGAAAGCTTGAGTCAGTAGGATTATGTAGGGAAAATTGGCTCAAACCTTTCAAGAGGTTAGTTGGAGAGAGAGTTGTTGTATATCCTGCTTGGCGGTTGTTTTTCATCGTTATCTTTACTGCCATTGTGATTTTCACTTATATCTTGCTATCGAGAGCTACTTCATATCCTTTCTTAATGCTCGTTGTGCTACGCCGTGACATCATTAGTGTTCTAGGCTCGCATCTCTAGCACGGTCTAGCCTAGGACCAGCACAGTATCGTCGTCGAGCGTTTATTTAGCATTGCATCTCTTAATTGATTATTCCTAATCTTTTGCTACTATATATTTAATCCTTCCAAGCTCCACATATTCTACACCGTGTATACGTACATTCCCCTGGCAATCGTTTTACTCAATCTTTGGAGTTATTTGACACCGCTCGTTGCCTGTCACCACCTGCTGCATGGTAAGAACTTGTAAAATATTGATATTTGCTTTACTATGAGCGCTTTACCACCACATCCTAGTAGTTAATAGGAACATTATTCTCGAATTTTGTTTCTTGTTTCTACTAATCATGACAGGTACCAGAGACAGAAGTTCTTGGATGGCGGATACATCTTCACCATCACGAGATGTGGGACAACACACATAAGCACACGGTCAGGTTATATCTTTACCTTCATTTGAGGGTAGATTTACACCTGCTATTTATCTTGCTTGGGACTTTGAGGTAGAATTAATTTTTGCTAGCCATGATTTTTCTGAACTTGAGAGAGTACGAGCAGTCACCAGAGCAGTTACTGGTTTTTCTTCTGTTTGGTGGAGTGTACACTGTAAGAATAATATTGATAATCAACCCACAACTTGGAAAGATTTGAAAGCTATAATGAGACAACATTTTTTCCTCCTTACTGTCGCTGTGAATTGCTTCGCAAATTGGAACAATTAAAACAAGGCAGTAACAATGTTCATGCTTACTACCAAGAGTTCAAATCTTATATGCATCATTGTGACATAGAAGAATCTGAGAATGATACAATGAATTGATTTTTTCGTTGTTTGAACCATTATATTCGTGCAAGATTTCAGTATATTCCTCGTTGCATTACTGGTATGTATGTTCGTGCTTGTACCTTTGAGAGACAAATACATGATGATGCATTTTGTGACTACAACTACTATTCCAGTTCATGCTCACCACCACCGATTGGTTTCTCCACTATTTCACCTACTAGAGCAGCCACACCTTCGATTGTGAGCGCGCCATCATCTAAAGTGTATGGTACATTATCATCATCTGTACCTACATCAGCTACATCTTTGCGACAAGGTAACAGTAAAAACAATGAAGATATAACTTCACATGAGGATGATGCATATCTAGTTAACTTGAATACTTCATGTATTGAATTACCTGTTGATTTGAGCACACCACCTAGTTTAGATAATCATGTTACTGTCACGAATGCGTCATGTGATCAAACAACTAAAATACCAACAATTTTGAGTGCACCCAGTGAATTAACTATTGATGCAGAAGAATCATGTGAATCAGAGAATAAATCAGATTTGGATAAAATACATTTAAAAATAATGGTGCCAATGTTTAATCATTTCGATATGACCTCTAATCTTGGTGACGATTCTATGTCAAATGACTTATTACATGTTTGCTTATTTAAGCATGTTGTAGCCTGTGAATTTCATGCAAGTATGGTTAATTCACCAATGCTGGGATGGTTTAATGATGAACATTGTCAATCTTTTGATATGAATAAGAGCTTCACTTATTTGTGCAAACTGAGTTGCGATATTTTCATGCCTTCTACTTCTTGTGATAATATTTTGGCTTTATATTTTATGAACTACGAAAGTTACTCATGTATACATGTGTCATATGTGTGAAAATTAAGGGAAGTAAAATGGATGGCATATACATATACAACATGTACACCTTGTGTCATGGAATTGGCACGTCAGATGTCTGGTTTAGAGGACTTAGGTGTGAGGCCATCGAGCGGGTTAGCTTGAAGGGGTTAAAATCACACAAAGGACACAGAAGGTTTATACTAGTTTGGCCCCTTTGATGAAGGTGAAAGCCTACGTCTAGTTTGGTGTGGTATTGCTTGGGCGTCGATGAACAGGGAGCAGATCGCTTGCCTGTGTCTCGATGTGTTGTTTCTTGTCCTTGAACGATCGTCGGGTCATCCCTTTATATAGGAGGCGACGCCCTGTCCGGTTTACAGAGTCCCGAGGCCGGTTCATAATCGTGTTCGCCTCGGTCTCTACTCTTTCTATCTTACACCTCAAGTTACATGATATGACGGTTTACAAACCGTAAGCTTTACACATGGGCCCTGAGCCTCTATGGGCCGTAACCTCTGGTTCATACTCCACTGGGCTTACGATAATACAACTATGTTAGTGTAATCCGGATCTTCCTGGCCGGTTTATACCTGCTAGTAATATCCCTGACATTAGGCCCCAGATTGATTTGAACTTGTTCATGTCAGTCTTCTAAATCTTGCATAACTCTCTTCTCTGCAATTTATCTGCTTCGTAAACCGGCTATGACGTCATCTCCGGGAATCACCTTAATCCGTCGTGACATCACCTCCGCATTTATTTCTCACCTCTGTCTGTTACCTTTGTTAAATGCCATCCCGAAAATCGAGGCGACAGCGCAATCTTTATCCAATCTCTGACCTCCTCGATTCCCGCGCTTACCGTTTCACCTCTTCGGCTTATAAATACCGCTGGGGTCTGCCTCTTTTTTTCCCTTCTGCCTTCGTCTTCCTCTATCTCCGTCGCTCGAAGCTCCGCCGCCGCTCTTCGAGCTCCTCGTCGTCCTCGAGCTAAGGCCGCTGCATCACCCTGAACGTTACCAAAACACTTCACCGTCGTCGTCTGCTTCGTCAGGTACTCTTTCCTTTTCCCTCCAGATCTCGATCTAGGGTTTCATCCGTAGCTCCGCCATGAAAAACCTTGAAGCTTTGCTGTTCATCCCTGTAGGTTTGACCTTGCTGTAGATTCGAACCTTATTTAAATTTGTCTTGAATGCGCTCCTGCTCCGCGCTAATGTCTTTAGTTCCTCTAGTTTACCAGCTTAGATTTGATCTGTAGAAAACCTTCGTGGTTCTTCCTGCATATGACTTGCATATATTTCATCTTTCTCTTATGCCTTAGTTCCATTTTTACTTCAGCGTTTTGTGGAAACTGTTTTTTCACTCTATAGATCTGTCGCCTGACTTCTCCGGTTTAATCAATCGTACGTTTTCTTTGACGGGTTAGAACTAAGCCCCTATATATAATTGACGGTTTAGCTTCATCTTTCTCTATGATAAACCGGTAACTGTTTGCCTCGCATCTGTTTCCGGATTGCCAATGCCATTAGTCCCTTGTCTAAACCGCCAATTAGATCCATAATTTCATACCATGCTCCGGTTTTATGCTTCAGCAATTGGTAAACCGGATTTTGTACTGCACTTTTCAGCATTTCAATCCGAACGATGGCCAAGCAGTTTGTTGCTTGCAACTGGGCTCGTTCCCGCATTACTGAGGATGATTTAATGAACGCCGCTTCAATTGGTATTCTGGGCCCTAAGGAGGTTCTGAACTGGCGGGCCCCAGGAGATGAGTGTCCACCTACTCCTAAGGAAGGAGAGGTCATTGTTTTCTTTGATCACCTGGCCCAGGGTTTTAGCCCTCCCGATTCAAAATTCTTCCGGGATGTGCTAGCTGCTTTTCAACTCCATCCTCAAGACGTAGGTCCGAACTCTATATCAAATGTCTGCAATTTTCAAGTCTTCTCAGAAGCATATCTTCAAGAAGAACCGTCAGTAGATCTGTTCAGAGACTTTTTCCATTTAACCCGGCGGACAGAGTTTTCTGACGGGCCGCATCAAGAACTGGGCGGCGTCAGCATTCAAAAGAGAAAGGATGTGAGCTTCCCTCACGCTGCCCTTCACACGCACCCCAAGGAATGGAACCAATCATGGTTCTATTGCATAGATACTTCGCCTGAAGGAGAAAACCCACTGCCGGGTTACCGTGCATATCGCCTACCTGTGGATCATCCCCTGCCGCAGCACCTCAGTGCCCCAGACCGTGCCCGGTTTGCCCCTCAACTTTCTAAGCTTAGGGCCTTTATGGCCAACGGCTTAACCGGAGTAGACTTTGTTCGCTGTTGGCTTGCCTGGAGCATTCTTCCACTGAGCCGGCGTTCAGGCCTAATGTGCGAGTACACCGAAAAACCGGATGATCCTCAGCGCCATATTGACATAATACTTCCTAAGAAAGAAGTCGCTGAATCCGCAAATAAAATGCTCAACATCTCTCTGGAAGAGCGCAGCCGGACCGGTTTAGCTCCATTCTGTGAAAACAATAAACCGCCAGCAGTAAGTTCTTTCTGGTTTTTTCTATTTGTTCTGATCCGGCCATATCAATTGTCTTCCATTTATTTCCTATCTTTTGCACAGGCCAATGACCCCTTCTGGAAGAGGAATCCTCAAGATAAATCGGCCAAACAACCATGTCGGAAGACATATGCTGTCAAGAAGAAGAAGGCGGTTGCTGCCTCCGGTTCAAATCCTGAGGAAGATGATTCGGATTCTGAGGTATGATTTTGTCCTGATATGTTTTAATCTCCCTTTACCCAAATTTATGTTAACAATGCCTTTTCGCAGGATCTGGCTGAAGGAAGTAAAGCGACAGAAGTTGAGGTAATCTCTCTCTCTTCAGACTCAGAACCGCTGCCCCCCAAAATTCGTCAGGTGTCCCGGAAATACCCTTTTTCTCATCCTTACGCTCAATTGGACCCCAAATTTATTTTGAAGAAGCAGCAGCATGAAGCGCGCCGGACCACGCGCCATAGTGGCCACGTAGTGGAATCATTCAGAATACCTCTTACTCCGGGTCGCAGGCGCCGCTCCGAGGTTTTACTTTCTCCAACTCTTCTTCATCCAAAGGCTGGGCTCATACGTAAACCGCTTAAACCGTCTGATCCTTACTATCAGGAGGCTCCTTTGTCCTCTTCCGGCGAGTCGACTGCTACACAGGTCCCTGTGCTGAAGACCATGCCTGGGTAAGTCCTTTTTAACATCTGGTTTATCTTTACATTTGTACCTTTATGATTCTCATCGTTCCTTTGATTTTTTTTCCCAGCAAGCCGAAGCCTAGCAAGAGGGCAAAAGCAACCAAAGCGGCTGCCGAAACTGCTACCGTTGAACCGGCCACTGATCCGGAAGAAGTTATCCCTCCAGACGATAATCCTGCAGCTAAGTTTGATGACCCTATTCCCATGGATCGTGACGACATTGCTGCTCCGGGATATTAATACGGAGAATGTAGTTGAACCGGCGAGTCCTGTCCGGGTTAGCCCTCCTCAGGCTAGCCCGGCTCCTACTAGCCCGGTGCCTACTGCTCCTATCCAACCGACTATTGCTTCATCCGCGGATTGTGAGATAACCGGATTAGGCTTCACCGCTCCCAACGAACCCGTCATCTTGGCCAGACATACTGCCAAGGAAGAGAAGCTTCAACAAGAAAAAGGCAAGTGCAGCACGGATTTATCCAGCTACGCCGAATTGAGTGCCCAGGAACTTCATTCCGGGTATCTAAACCGGCTCTTTACCAGCCGTGAGTATGAAGCCGGGTTGGTTAATCTGATGAAAGATAAATACGAAGTAATTTCCTTTCCCTGTACTTGTGTCTCTTTTGTGTTCTTTGCTTAGGCCATAGTAGCCCCCAAGTGCCAGTTTAGCTTCGTTGTAGATGAACCGGGACTTCGAGTGTATCCGAAAATGAACTTACATTAGCCCCCAAGTGCCAGGGGTATAACTTGCTTTATGCGCTTGGGACTTGTCTGAAATTTTCTTTCAGTATTTCAATTGCACATTAGCCCCCAAGTGTCAAGTGGATAACTTGTTTATATGCTTGAGACTTGTCTGAAATTCTCTTTTGGTACTTCAACTGCACATTAGCCCCCAAGTGTCAAGTGGATAACTTGTTTATATGCTTGAGACTTGTCTGAAATTCTCTTTCAGTACTTCAACTGCACATTAGCCCCCAAGTGTCAAGTGGATAACTTGTTCATATGCTTGAGACTTCTTTGACTTGCCTTTCTAATCCATTTGATTTCCTTGTAAGCTGACTTGACCCGGAGGGCTGCAGAGGTAACTGAACTCCGGGATAGGTTGGCTGTTACTGAAACTGCTTCTGCCAAAGCCAAGGAAGAGCTTGCGCTGAACTTAACCAACATGGAAAAATTGAAAAAGGACTTTGAAGTGGAGCGGTCTTCCTGGGAGGTGCAGAGAAATGCTCTTGAGAAAAGGGCAAAGGACGCTGAAGCTGCCCTTAATCCGGTTACGCAGGAGTGGACCGGTTTAAGGCAGCAAATAGAACTTATGACCTCTGCTATCTTTGGTGAGCACTCAACTGTATATGCTTTTCATCTCTGCAATCCTTGATCCACTCCGGTTTAACTTTGACAAACATATTTAGGGCGACGCATAACTCATCTTGGAGATGATGTCCGGAAGAAGCTCAAGGCCTCTTATACCCTGGTGGAGCAGCTGTATTCCAGCGCTCAAAGGGTTATAAGTGCAATGTCCCATCAAAAACCGGCCCCAACTACTATCCAAGGTACTTTGGAGAAGCTATCGGTCCTGCCTGTGCGCCTGGTGGAAGTAAAGAAATCTGCTGCACGGGCTGGCTCTCTTATAGCACTGACCCGGGCCAAGGCATGGGTTCCGGACTTTGATCCGGAAGAGGCTATGAACGGATATCCCAGTAATAAGGAAGATGGATCCACCTTCTCTGCCGAAGACCTCCGTGCCTTAACCAAAGAGATGCGCCCACTCGCCAGCAAACTTGCCGATGAAGCGGATCTGACCAGGTATCATCCGGCCTATGACTTAGAAAATGAATGGATGGAGCGGCCGGTTTATGACACCGAGAATCTGATCCCGCCAGTGCGTGGCCATACTTTCGCTCCAGATATTGATCCGTCCGATCTTATTATTGAGGAAATGTACTTCCGTGCACTCTCCAAGATTGACTGGCGCGTTCCTGATTTCCAGCCACTTCCTGAAGATGAAGAAGATCCGGAACAAGTCGACCCTCAGCCTTCGCAGCGTGAAGAGGAATCATAAACCGTCTGGTTTAATTCATAGCTGCCGAACACTTTTGCAAAAAACTTTAATCCGTTCGGGCCTGCAAGTGCCTTCTAATAGGATAGTTCCAAACATTGTCTTTGTCTCAATTCGGATGTCATAGCTTGACTTGGCGTCTGCCAATTTTAATCCCTTGTCTGCAATGGTTGATCCGGCTATGTTATCTGCATCTGCATAAACAATGCTAAAAAGATGTCCTGGCGGTTTTCCACCGGACCTATTATATTGCTCCCATAGACATATATTGAAAGAGTATCTGTTTTATACCCAAGAATACTTCATACCTTTGATTAAGTGTGCCTGACATCCTTAATCCGATAGGCATAATTGAATGTGTAGATTCTGATGAGGCTCTTGGCTCTCTTGGCGTTTGCCTGATGACTGTTCCGGGTTATGATAAACGCCGGTTTAAATCGTGCTGGTGTTTATGACCCAGACTTTAAACTCATGCTAGTATTCATGACCCAGACTTTTAACTTTTTAGATACGTGGTCAACCTTGAAGTTGCCCAACTCCGGATCAATAAATTTGGTTAACCACAAAAACTTGTAAAATCGCAGAAGCAAAGCATGTTTTTGGCAAATAAGACCATGTAGTCGAGGCTTTTTACGAGCTGCCAGGCTCCAAATCGAGGCTTTTTGTGAGCTGCCAGGCTCGAAATCGAGGCTTCTGATTCGAATGCGATCAGTAAACCGGACCAAAGGGGTTGAGCTAGGATTCAAATGCGATCCATAGCCCCTAGTGGCCTTGAGATTTTGCCGATCAGTGGATTCGAATGCGATCCGAGGCGGACCCAAACGGGGTTTAAGCTATGATTTGAATGCGATCATATATACTGGACCAAAGGGGTTGAGCTAGGATTCGAATGCGATCTGTAGCACCCGGTGGCCTTGAAATTTTGCCGATCAGTGGATTCGAATGCGATCCAAGGCGGACCAAAACGGGGTTTAAGATATGATTCGAATGCGATCATATATACTGGACCAAAGGGGTTGAGCTAGGATTCGAATGCGATCCGTAGCCCCCAAGTGAGTTTGGCTATGTTCTCTTTGATTCGAATGCGCTATCTCGGGCTGCATTGCTTGGATTCCGAGGCAGCAGACCAAGAATGCGTACCCGGAGGGCGCCACGAAGGAGAGGTGGGAGGAGTGCCGAAGCCGGTGGTGCTGGATCAAGTAGACGGATCCGCTGGAGTTCTGCCGGGTCCGTTCGAAGCCGTCGGTCCGTCGCAAGGACTGGAGAGATCTCGACGCCGAGGACCAGAAGCTCATGATTGCCACCACCAGGATCCATCACCTTGCCGCGCCCGGGATCACCCTTGAAATGATCGGGGCCAATTTTATCCGCCTCCGGATTTCCCCACTGCACAACAAGGGGAGGCCGGCCTTGGATTTCAGGAACGTGCTCGATATCACGAGGCTCCACCCTGATTTAAACCACAACTTCACGGTGTTGTAGCACACCCATCTTTGCCAGAGTCTCTTCCAGCTCAGGGTCGATGAGGCCGACCGGGTCAAGAGGACCGGCAAAGCCGAGAAGGCCTGTAAGGTTGAGAAGGCCGGCAAGGACACCCGGTCCGCCAAGCCCCGACAACCTATTCGGGTTGCCAGCGGGGGTGGTCCTGCTGAGCAACAACTCTCGCCAGAGCGCCATCATCGCCATGATGCCGGTCTTTGACGCGCATGGCCTCGATCCGACATGGGTCGAGCCAAATGAGGAAGTGGTACAAGCATTCTTCGACAACTCGTCAGAGAGGTATGTCCGCGAGGAGCCGCGGCTTATCCGTGACACCACCGTGGAGGAACTCGCTTACGTCGCCGCCAGGGCGGAGGAGGCAGCTCTCACCAAGGAGGCCGACAGCTTCGGCACCATGGAGGACGAGGATGATGCGGCCGCAGAGGAGAGAGAGTTCGCCGAGTGGGCGGGCCCGCCGAGGAGGCCAGTAGTGCGGGCGCTGGAGCTCTCTCTATTGAGGAAGTTGTCGAGGAGTCGGCTGAGGAAGAGATCGATGTGGATGATGCGCTGGTCCTGGAGAAGAGGCGCGTCTTGCAGCAGGCGAGCTCCGGTGAGCCAGTCCGGCCCGGCAAGTCCAATCAGCAGCAGCAGGCCCAAGCGCCACCTGCACGCCAGACGAGGGCTACGAAGAAGGCCGTGGTTGCTGCTTCTTCTTCGTCCAGGCGTCCCTGGACGCCATCTCCTTCTCCTACACTTGTCGATGTCGCCCCTGAGGTCGATTTCAACCTCGAGGCACTTAGCCCGAAGAGGATGAGGAGGCCAGAGGAGGAGGAGGATGACGAGTAAGCATTTTGTCCTTCGCCATATCTTAACTCTCTGCCCGCACTGTTCTTCCTTAACTTGGTTTAATTTTTGCACCGACATGGAGACGTTGGCCGAGAGGGCGGCAAAGAGGGCCAAAGCCTCAACGGGCGATGAGCCCCCGGTGAACGCTCCGTGCACGCCGATGTTGGTGGTGACCAGCCCGGAGAACAGCCCTCAGTGCAGCCCCCACTCCAGCCCCCAGCGTGAGTCCATTCTCCATTCCCCGCTGGCGGGTGTTGGGGTGTGTTCTCTTGATGTTGACCTCGCCGAGTTTGCAGGAGGAGAGCGGCAACCAGAGGAGTCACCGAGGGCTTCCCCGGAGGGCGCTGGTGGCTCTGCCCCGGCAATGGATGTTGGCGGGGAAGGAACCACCTCTCCTCGGCCCGGCACGGGTAAGTCTCCGGCTTCTGGTCCCCTATCATCTCCACCATGTGATGCTCCTTCTTTTCTCTGTTCTGAACCCTTGGTCTCGGCCTCGCCTCATCTTCTCTTCTGGTTTCCATGCTCTCCCTTGGCGGACTGAATGGACGTCGACTCCGTCATCGAGGAGGTGGCCAAGGACGCTGAAGCCGAGGCCATCGAGATCGCGGCTGGGGGCCGCTGCGTTCGCCACCGAGGAGGCCATAGAGGGGCCTGCTGGGGAGACCGGCGAGGTGCCTGCCGGTGACACCGGCAAGGCTGCTGCCGAGGAGGCCGCCAAGGGTCCTACGGGGACCCCGGCAAGGCCTGATGTGGAGCATCCTACGGACGTCACCATGTCAAGAGTCCATTTGGCAAGTGACACGTGCGACCTCTACTTCTCATACATAAAGGTGAATCATCTCCTTTACACGTGTTTACTTGACCCCTTCGAGAATGGTATACTACTTGACACTCCACCCGTGGGCATGCATAGGTATTGTCGGAGCTGCATGGACGACGGGGAGGAGTGCAAGCGCCAAGGAACACATACACCATCCGCGAGGGAAGCTTGGAAGCGACGGTGGAAGAAGACAGAGCTTTGGAAGCTACAGCAGCCGGACATCCGGGCCAGACGTCGGACATCCGGCGCTTCGCCAACTCCCGGACATCTGGCCTTTCCCCCGGAAATCCGGCATCGATGATAGAACGCACCAGAAGTTTTACCATCTTTGGGCCCGACATCCGGCCAGTGCCCCGGACATCCGGCGACCCGCGAAGCCCCGGACATCCGGCCCCCAGCCCAGACATCCGGCACCTGCGTGCGCATAGAGAAAGGCCAGAGGCCCATGTATCCCCTTCTCACTTACCCCTTCATGACTAAGACTATATATACTCCTCCTACACCTCCTAGTTAGGGTTAGCTTTGTGATAGCTCATTTAATACCTAGAGCTTTGCTCATCCACAGTGGTTCTACTCCACGAGAGAGACTGCGGCCTCTACGGAGAAGATCCACACCATATTGAAGACCTCCTCATGGAGAAGATCCCTCGCGGATGCAAGACCTCCTCACGAAGATGAACTAGCTACCTAGTATCTTTCCTTTTTTGGATTTGGACCGTGTGTCTCGTTGTGTTGAGGATCTAGCACATGTGTGATCGTTTCTTGTTGATTTGAGTGTTTTCTCTCGTCCCCCCTCGTGATTTACCATCGTGTTCTTTGTGTTCATCCTCGGGGATCCCCCCAATCATGAAAGATCGGCCTAGAATCTGGTTAGCCCCGCATCATATGGTATCATGAGCCTTGGTTCATCACGAATTTGGAGCCTTTCCACCGTTTTCTAGCCTTGTTTGGTTGTGTTCTTCCCCAAATTCAAAAATTCCCCACCAAAAATAGCCCCAAATTTTTTTGTGATCTGTTGGTTTGATGATGTTTTGTTGACTCCGTGGATTTGCTTGGGTTCAAGTGGATCTAGTATTTCCCCAAGTTTCCCCATCTTTCATCCATGAAATCTCTCAAATTGTGCCCGGAAAATCATCAATTTCCGCCCCTAAACAAGTTTGGAAGTCCCAATCCCGATCTGGAATTGTCGGGCCGGACATCCGGGCCACCGACCGGAGATCCGGCTTCTGGAGCTCAAAATCGGTCAAGTTTCTATACAGAGACCCCCGATTTCTGGACATAACCCCAGATGTCCGGACCCTGTAGTTTCAGCCACCCGTGTTTCACCGTTTTGTCCATAACTAATTCATCAGAACTCTGATTTTGATGTTCTTGAGCTCGTTTTGAAGCTATTGACATCCCCCATACCACAAAAATACTACCATAATCATTTGACTCCATCAGATTTTCGAAAATTTGGAAAGTTTGCCTTGGCCACCCACCATATCATCCGCATAACCACCACCGACTTCCGCAACCTATCCAATTTTGTCCCCCATAGCATTTGTGGTAGCTTGCGTAGTGATTCGAGTCTCCTAAGGTGTTTCGGCTACTTAGAGACAATTGCTTCTTCATCAACCATCACCATCGCTTATGCATTGCCTAGTCTACTATACATAGCCAACCCAACTTAACCCAATTTTGTTCGAGCTTGTTTGAGTTATGGCTTGTGTCTCCTAAGGTGTTTCGGCTACTTAGGGACGGTCACTTCAACTCCGACAACGTTTATAGCCCCAGCACCCTCTTCCTCAACCACCACCGCTTTCCCACTACCACCAATTGACATTTGTCCTTGAGATTTTGAGTTGTGGTTTTTCCGTTTCCTAAGGTGTTTCGGCTATTTAGGAACGGGTCTACATCAAGGGCACCGCTTCTCATCATCATCATCGGATGGTAACTTCGAAGACATCATTGTATATCCCCTTTGCCATTGCATTGTTCACCCCTAGCCCATTTTGCGTCACTTGCCTATCGAGACTAGCCTTTGATTATTGTCGGCACCATTACTTGTGGACATTAGTGATCATAGATACGTGTTTCCATTGCATACATACCATATCATATTGGTATCATCATATCATCTCTTGTGTCACAAGATTGTTCCAGCATATACACAATTGCTATCTTGGTTTGTGCATCTCGCATAGTGGCCATACAAAAAAAAGAATAAGCTTTTAAGCAAAAGAGCCACAAAGAAGCTTGTAAGCAAGAGCCATAGCATCACAAAATATCATATCATATTTGATTATTTTGGATCATCTTGTGCTAAAAGCATCGGAACATCATACATACATAGCATACTTGTGACAGGAAGTCGCTACATTTTGTCTCATATAGGTTGTGCACAAGTTCGTATCCGCCTATTGAGCAATCGGCTAGCGTCTCTCTAGTGTTGTGTGACAAGAGCATTTTTCGTGGATTCCATATTTTCCGCTCAATCCTTGGTTGCACAACCACATTTATCTATTCGTGTGTGTGTTTCCTTGTGCCACTCATTGCTATTTGTCTACTTGTTGCACTTGCGAATTTGTGAATCTCGTTCAACATTCTTGACTCTTTCTAACATTTTGCATCAAATTTTTGTGCCACTATCCTCACCAAGCTCCACCAAAAGCTTTATTGTGTAGGTGTGAGAATTGACAAGAATCGGTACCAATTGTGCTATTTCCTTGATACATATTGAGTGATCATTGATCCATTCTCAACATCAGTTAAGGTACATTGGTCTAGTTCTTCTCTTTTTCCCACTCACCACTACTTGAGTCTTGTGATGGATAGACAAAGCATTTCATCTCCGGTCTACACCAACAACAACAAGTTTGATGCCAGGAACCACTTCTTCAACGCCAAGGTGTATGCTCAAATGGAGGAGCTCAAAGCATCATCAAGAGCCGCAAGCGGTCTCCCTAATCTTCGAGAAGACGCTCAAGTGCACATCCTTCGGAGCAACCATCGTCGGCAAAATCACATCGGCATCGACACCATCAAAGACAAGAACGTGAAGGTCAGGAGCTCAACACCAACAACCGCTCAACGACTTCACCATGTACCTTGGCATCTTCGCGAAGCGGCTTCAAGGCATATTCGCCTTTGGATATGCGACATCTTCGCCCACACGCACCTCAAGCTTATGCTCAATAGAAGCTCCCCAAGCTCAAGTCCGCGACTTCCACGAGCTACTATGACCTCGACAACGACCACGCGGTTCCTTTCTATGGGACTCAAGAAGCCGAGGAGTATCTCGAGTGGGAAAGCTTGATGGACAACTACCTCATGCTACATCAATTTCCTTTCGGAGATCAAGTGAAGTGCGCCACAAGAAACATCCACGACTTCGCGTCGACATGGTGGTTTCACACACCTTCGGAGGACTATGACATGAGTTGGCCCAAGACGAAGAAAGCTTTGCGGCGAGAGTTCGTGCCTCCCAACTACATGGAACATCTTCTACGCCAATTGGAGAACACCATCCAAGGATCCAAGTCCATCGACGAGTACTTCAAGGAGATGAAGAATGCCTTGCGACGAGCCGCCATGGACGACCTGATAGAGGAAAAGGTGTCCCGTCTTTCAATGAGATGGTAGCTACGTTTTGGAGGAAGTCGACTTTGACGATCCGACTACGAACGTGCGAGGACGTTGCGCCTTAGCAATCACTAAACCAACTCCGAGAGGTTATTGACCACGCCGGAGCATGATAAACCTGACCACGAAGGTCTGTTTCCTGCAGGCAAACAAAGAACAAGCAAGAAACTGAGATTGCAATCTGGATATTGCGAAGTCAAGAGGAAAGCTTTATTGATCAAGTGGGGTTCTGTGACGTCTTTGTCTGGTCGTTGAACACAAACGAAGTACGTGAAGTTGCAGCTATGGCGAACTTTAATCTAAACAAACCCAAAGACTAAACGATGCCCTAAGGGCTGTATATATGGAGAGAGGGGGGGGCATTTGGTGGCCCCTTGGAGAAGGGGTCCAAAACCAACCCTAACTCTATTTTCCCCACACATACGGACTCTAAAAACAGCCTATACTTTATTATTTCGAAAGTACATGGGCCTGGCCCAATAATAAGGTGACGCAGCACCAATAATAGCCCCTGAACGAAATCTATGAAGTGGAATATTGTACATTTCGTCCAAGGCTTCTCGCACTCATTATGGTGGCTTCAAAGTCCCGAAATCATCACTTGTAACTCCGTTCTTGCTCCCCTTGCGCATGCCATCATCTCCATGCTTGATCTTGCTCCAATGTTCATCCTTCTTGTCCAAGCTAGGCCCTTCATTTGTAAGCAAGACAAATATATCCAATTTAGGCAGCATCATATTCTCATGAACATTAGAATCATTACCAAGAAACAAAACTACCTGGTAATTTAATTGGCGTGCGCGAGTTCTAGTAATTGGTCATGTATATGTATCAATAGGGGCTGTGGGTGTAACTCTGTTAGTGATGTCCTCATCACGACCCCATTTCAATGAAGTTCCACTTCATGATGGGATTGAACAACGACCTCTCCAAGACTATCTTCCTCTAGAACTACAAGTCCCTCGACGACAACTACATTGGTGCTCTCAAGGCGGAACAAGAACTCATGAAGGCCAAGGCTTCTCCACCGCAAGCACACTTCTCGAAGACCAAGTTCCAAGACGGCGAGCATGAGGGTAGTACCATCATGATGTCCAAGCCCAACGAGCTCCAAGTCGATGCTCCCAAGTTCGACTTCACCGCTATCCCTCTTTGTGGCATTGATGATGCTGAGTCCACTTCGACTCTTTTTCAAGACGGTGCGGCGAAGACTACAACTACGGAGCCATTCAAGGACCAAGCTTTGGAGGTGAACGACATGGTGAAGAGCAAGGATGATGCTTCCATCTTTCGAGGTGAGAGTGATGATGTGCCATCTTTGGTCTTCATCCACGGCGATGATTGCGAGATGGTTGAGCATGGGATTTTCCCTTTGACCACGACGATGTATGATTACTTGAGTAACTTTTGCCACCATGTTGAGAGTGAGAGTGAGGTCACCTCTAGCCCCATATATGATGAGCTGCCCCGATTCCCATGTGAGGAGAGCCACAACCCCCACCACTTGACTGAGAGTAGTGACTCCACCATATGCGACATTGAGTGCACCTACCTTGAGGGAGTGAGTCAGCCACCACATAGAGAGAGTGAGATAGTTGATCGGTCATGTGAGGACACTTTCAACACTAATAACTTAACCTCTACCTCTATTATGTCTTCTTGTTTGGTGCTAGGTCCCATTTATGATGATGTGCCGATTCTCGATGACTTCGCCCTTCCTTTGGACAAGCTGACGGCCATGGTGGAATATGATGCACCCCCACGTGGTTCCATCAAGATGACGACGATGACCACCATTTGGTCTTTCCCACCTCACCTACACCACATGAGTGGAATAAAAAAGGTAACATAGGAGAAGGTGATGCTCTCGTCCCACTAGTGGACTATGTTGACATTGATTGCTTGCATGATGTTGATCCACCTATTGCCATGCTTCATTCTAGTATGATTCCCCATGCGATGATTTACCCATTTATGATGAATTTGGTTATTGCCATGTGGAGTCTATTAGTTGTGATGCCATGTTGCATAGGATTTATTGTGATAATTCTCTTGGTCACATCATGTTCGACAATCCGCTCGACTTGTCATATGCTATGCATGAGATGAATAATATGTCATATTTGCAATCTCATCGTAGTAACTCTACCATTAAGATCAACCCAATTTGCACATATGTCATAGATGACAAGCCCATGGTTATTGGCATTTGTTTTTCTTGTGATGATATTGACATGCTTCCTTTGCATCATATCCATCATATGCCATGCCATGATTACCTAGCTTCGGACATGCATTGTTTTGTATGTTGTCCCACTTCTCCACATTATGCTTCCGATATTTCTCATGAGGAGACCCCCATAGTTTCCTCATACATTTTAGGAGATTTTGATCCATCCCATCCATTGCATGCCCCCCATACATGTATGCACAATATGCTCCCCATGAATGAACATGCTACAGATGTGCCATATAATTGTATGCTCGATTTCCATCCACATCATGCTATACATAATAACTATTCATTCATGATGGATGACAAGTTCTTGTACCATGCATCAAATTTCTTTGAGCATTGCTTGTCTTGTGCTAACTCCCACGTGCACATACACATCATGATGGATGATGTGTATATTTACCACGCACACACTTTCTTTGTCTTGTGTCTCTTTTGTGTAGGTACCCATGCATACTCATCAACCTCGCAAGAGCACGAGTTGACGAAACAAGCTCTAGAGAGTAATGACGACTTGGAATTCCATGGATTATCTTTCCCACCGCTCCCTTCGCGCAAAGACTTCGCGCATTTCTTCTACATGGCCCTCACTTGGTTATGGGTTATTGTCCATTATATCTCTTATGCCCATCTTGCCATGTTCACTTTGCATGATATGCTCATTTATATGCCTTTTCCATGCATTTGTGACCCATGCTCTGCATTACACATGATGATTGATTCTCACACTTGTATGTGTATTTGCAAGCTTGGTGGAGTTAATGCTTGTTATTGCCATGATGCCTTCGTACCCCATGCCTATTATGATGCTTTGATCATGCTTTGTCTTCGTGCTTGCAATATGTCATGTGCATTACCTATACCCACTATTTGCTCACATGACATGATTCCCGTGCCTTCTCCTAGTGTGTTGCATCTTTGCTCCACTAGTTTGCATGACTTGATTACCTTGCTTGCTTCGTGTAGTGCATCACCCACGATTCATACATGCTCATTTCATGCGGTTGATAGCCACTATTGCCATGCTTTTCACATGAGTACTATTGCTTGTTGTCATATGTCTCCACATGTTGCCTCTCTCATGCTAGATGATTTTCCATGTATTGAGTGCAACCATGATTTTAGTCTTGCTAATGAGATTGCCTCCATAGCATTCTCCCATTTATTCGGAGATTTTGACATATTTTCTTGTGAAGCATGTTTGTCTTACCTCTTTACACCATATGCCTAGTGCCATGAATGCTAGAGGCAAAGGTGTGCCGTCTTTCGATGAGAGGGTGGCTATCGTTTTGGAGCAAGTCGACTTTGACGATCTGACTACGAACGTGCGAGGACATCGCGCCTTAGGAATCCATAAACTAACTCCGAGAGGTTATTGACCATGCTGGAGCACGATCAACCTGACCACGAAGGTCTGTTTCCTGTAGGCAAACGAAGGACAAGCAAGAAACTAAGATTGCAATCTGGATATTGCGAATTCAAGAGGAAAGCTTTATTGATCAAGTGGGGTTCTGTGACATCTTTGTTTGGTCGTTGACCACAAACGAAGTACGCGAAGTTGCAACTATGGAAAACTTTAATCTAAACAAAATCCAAAGTCTAAACGACGCCCTAAGGGCTGTATATATGGAGGAAGAGGGGGGAATTTCTTGGCCCTTGGATGATGGGTCCAAAACCAACCATAACTCTTGTTTCCCCACACATACAGACTCTAAAAACAGCCTATACTCAAGTATTTCGAAATTACATGGGCCTGGCCCAATAATAAGGTGACGCAGCACCTATAATAGCCTCTAGACGAAATTTATGAAGTGGCATCTTGTATATTTCATCCAAGGCTTCACACACTCATTATGGTGGCTTCAAAGTCCTGAAATCATCACTTGTAACTCCGTTCTTGTTCCCCTTGCGCATGCCATCATCTTCATGCTTGATCTTGCTCCAGTGTTCATCCTTCTTGTCCAATCTAGGCCCTTCATTTGTATGCAAGACAAATGTATCCAATTTAGGTAGCATCATATTCTCATGAACATTAGAATCATTACCAAGAAACGAAATTACCTGGTAATTTAATTGGCGTGCGCGAGCTCTAGTAATTGGTCATGTATATGTATCAGTTGGGGCTGTGGGTGTAACCTTGTTAGTGATGTCCGCATCATCCTCCCCTTCTTGAATTGAAGTCGTCCTCGACGGAAGCTCATCTTCCTCACACAAGTAAGGCTTCAAATCTGCAATGTTAAATGTGGGACTAACCCCAAAATCTGCAGGCAACTCAAGTTTATATGCATTATCATTTATTTTCTCTAACACCTTGAAAGGACCATCAGCACGTGGCATTAGCTTTGACTTGGACAAATTAGGAAACCTATCCTTACGCCAATGTAACCGAACAAGATCTCCAAGTGCAAAGACAACATGTTTTCTACCCTTATCTCCAACAAGTTTATATTTAGCATTCATGCGCTCAATATTTTCCTTAGTTAACTCATGCATTTTTAAGATCAATTCAGCACGTTGTTTAGCATCAAAATTAACCTTCTCCGAAGATGGAAGAGGCAACAAATCAATAGATGCACGAGATAGGAAACCATTGACAATTTCAAAAGGGCACATTCAATACGAGGCAAGCATTGTTCCCACATTTTCTTGTTATTCTTCAAAACAGCCGTAAGCATAGTAGACAAAGTTCTATTGACTACTTCAGTTTGTCCATCAGTTTGGGGGTGACAAGTAGTACTAAAAAGCAGTTTAGTCCCCAACTTAGCGCATAAACATGCTAAGAAATTTAGTATCATGATCTGAAACAATAGTATTTGGCACACCATGCAAGCGAATAATTTCACAAAAGAACAAATCAGCAACATTAGCAGCATCATCGCTTTTATGACATGGTATAAAGTGTGCCATCTTCGAGAACCTATCCACGACAACAAATATGCTATCCCTCCCCTTCTTTGTTCGAGGTAAACCCAAAACAAAGTCCATAGATATAACTTCCCGAGGAACACTAGGGACTTGCAAAGGCATATATAAACCATGAGGATTGAGTCGTGACTTAGATTTTTGACATGTAGTGCAGCGAGCAACAAAACGCTCAACATCCCGTCTCATCTTTGGCCAAAAGAAATGTGTAGCAAGTACGTCCTCCGTCTTCTTCACGCCAAAGTGTCCCATTAATCCTCCTCCATGCGCATCCTGCAACAACAAAATACGAACAGAGCTAGCTAGAATGCATAGCTTGTTAGCACGAAACACAAATCCATCATTAATGACGAACTTGTTCCATGTTCTCCCTTCTTTGCAATTCTGCAATACATCTTTAAATTCAGCATCATGCACATATTGATCTTTGATGGTCTCCAAACCAAATATTTTAAAGTCAAGTTGTGAAAGCATAGTATAACGACGAGACAATACATCAGCAATAACATTTTCTTTTCCCTTCTTGTGTTTAATAACATAAGGGAAAGTCTCTATGAATTCAACCCATTGAGCATGTCTACGGTTCAATTTTGCTTGACTTTTAGTGTGCTTCAAAGATTCATGATCAGAATGTATAACAAATTCTTTGTGCCATAAATAATGTTGCCATGTTTCCAAAGTCCGAACAAGAGCATATAATTCCTTATCATAAGTAGAATAATTCAGACTTGGCCCACTCAATTTTTCAGAAAAGTATGCAACAGGTTTACCATCTTGTAATAACACACCTCCTAACCTGATGCAGAGCATCCTTTGGACATCACCATGCCAAGAGTCCATTTGAAAAGTGACACGTGTGACCTCTACTTCTCATACTTAAAGGTGAATCATCTCCTTTACACGTGTTCACTTGACCCTTTCGAGGATGGTATGCTACTTGACACTCCACTCGTGTGCATGCATAGGTATTGTCGGAGCTTCACGAATGACGAGGAGGAGTGCAAGCGCTAAGGATCACCTCCACCATCCGCGAGGGAAGCGTGGAAGAGAAGACAGAAGAAACGGAGCTGCTGGAAAAGCTACAGGCTCCGGACGTTCGGCCTCTACCGGACGACCTACGACTCCTAGGCGACCGGACGACCGGATGCCACCGGACGTCCGTGACATCGGCAACAGAACCCAAATAGAGGAAAATACCGGAAGTCCGAGAGATACCGGACGTCCGGTCCCTCCCGAGACACCGGACGTCCGGTGTCCAGCGGATGACCGGTACCTGTCTGCGTACAGAGTTCAGGCCCGAGGCCCATGTATCCCTTTCGCCCCTCACTTACCCTTTGGTGGCCCTAGACTATATATACTCCTCCACCTCCACCATTTTAGGGTCAACAAATGATTTAGCTCATATGTGAGATAGAGCTTTGCTCATCCATTACGGATCTACTCCACGAGAGAGACCGCGACCCTTCTACGGAGAAGATCCACCTTGCATTCAAGACCCCTAACGGGAAGAACCTTCGCGGATTCAAGACCTCCTCACGGAGATGAACTTTACCTTGTATCTTTCCCTTTGTTGTTCATGTACCTTGTGATCTTGTGTGTTTGATTGTCTAGTGGATGTGTGATTGCACTTGTTCTTGAGTGTTTTCCCTTGTGTTTTCTCCCCGTGTTCATCGTGTTCTTTGTGGGATCCTCTCAATTTAGTGAAAGACTGGCCATCTAGGGTTCCACCCTACATCATATGGTATCAAGAGCCATGGTTTCTCACGAATTTGGAGCCCCCTCCACCGTTTTCTAGTCTTCTTTTGTGTGATTTCGTCCCAAATTCGAAAATTCCCCACCAAAAATAGACCCAATTTTTTTGTGATTTGTTGGTTTGATGATGTTTTGTTGATTTTGATCCATGGATTTGCTTAGTTTCAAGTGGATCTAGCATTTCCCCAAGTTTCCCCATCTTTCATCCACGAAATCTCATCAATTTTGACCCCAAAATCATCAATTTTCGCCCAAAATCGCGTTCCCGAGCTCAAATCTCGCGTTGACCCCGACCCACCGGACGACCGGCATTTTACCGGACGCCCGGACCCTCGCGAAGCACAGGACATCCGCAACTCACCGGACGACCGGAACCCCATTACAGAACGAAAATACCGGATTTCCGAGCCCGACCGGATGTCCGGTCACCGGTCGTCCGTCACTTTCCGGACGTCCGGTACATGTAGTTTCAGACTTCGGCTGATTTTTGTTTTGGTCATAACTAATTCATCCGAACTCCGATTTGGACGTTATTTAGCTCGTTTTGAAGCTCTTGGCATCCCCCATACGACAAAAATACTAAAATCATCATTTGACTCCATCAAATTTTGTCAAATTTGGCAAGTTTGCCGAGGCCTCCCACCTTATCATCCGCCTAGCCACCATAGCCTTCCGCAACCTAACCCATTTTATTCCCCATAGCATTTGTGGTTACTTGAGTAGTGATTTGAGTCTCCTAAGATGTTTAGGCTACTTAGGCATGATTGCTTCTTCATCCACCACCACCACCACATCCGCATTCCCATTGCCCACTATACATAGCCAACGAAACTTAACCCAATTTTGTGTGAGCTTGTTTGAGTTGTGGCTTGTGTCCCCTAAGGTGTTTCGGCTACTTAGGGACCGTGACTTCAACTCCGACATCGTGTATAGCCCATCATTCCACTTCCGCAACCACCACGGCATTACCGCTACCACCATTTGACATTTGTCCTTGAGATTTTGAGTTGTGGTTTTTCCGTTTCCTAAGGTGTTTCGGCTAATTAGGAACGGGTCTACATCAAGAGCACCACCTCTCATCATCGACACGGACGGTAACTTCGACGACATCATTGTATATTCCCTTGCAATTGCATTGTTAACCCCTAGCCCATTTTTGCGTCACCTACCTATCGAGACTAGGCATTTGAGTATTGCCGGCAACGTGACTTGTGCACATTAGTGATCATACTTCCCATATCATACATACCATATCACCGTGGTGCATATCTTGGTATCATCTCTTGTGACACAAGGTTGTCATCGCATATACTCAATTGCTATCTTGGTTCGTGAAGTTTTGCATGAGAAAAGAGATCAAAAGAGAAAGAGCCAAACAAGCTTTTAAGCACAAAGAAAAAGATAAGCAAAGAGCTTCTAAGCAAGAACCATAGCATCATACTACATTAAGATTGTCATACTCGATCATTTTGGATCATACCACCGGAATACCATACATATAGCATACTTGGGATAGAAGTCGTTGCATTTTGCTTAGTAGGTTGTGCACAAGTTCGTATCCGCCTATTGTGCAATCGCGCTAGCCTCTCTCTAGTGTTGTGCAACAAGAGCATTTTCGTGGATTCCACATTTTGGCTCACCCCTTGGTTACACGACCCCACTTATCTATCCGTGTGTGTGTTTCCATGTGCCACCCATATTGCTATTGGTCTACTTGTTTCACTTGCAAATTGGTGAATCTCTTTCAACTTTATTGACTCTTGCTAACTTTTCACATCAAATATTTGTGCAACTATCCTCACTGAGCTACTCGATAAGCTTTACTTGATAGGTGTGAGTGAACAAGTCCGGTACCAATTATACTATTCTTTTGTTTCACATTGAGTGAAACGGGATACATCCTCAACAATCAGAAAAGGTAACTTGGTATTGTTTATCTCATCTCCTACTCACCTTTGTTCGAGTCTTGTGATGGATAGGCAAAGCATTTCATCTACTTCGGTCTACAACAACAACGACAAGTTCGATGCCATGACGAACAACTTACGCGCCAACATGGATGCTCAAATGGAGGAGCTCAAAGCCCTCATCAAGAACCGCAAGAGGTCTCCCTCATCTTCGAGAAGACGCTCTAGTGCACATCCTTCCGAGCTACCATCTTCGGCGAGATCACATCGGCATCGACAACATCAACGACAAGAACGTGAAGGTCATGAGCTCAACACCAACAACCGCTCAACGACTTCACCGTGTACCTTGGCATCTTCGCCAAGCGACTTCAAGGCATCTCCGCCTTTGGACATACGACATCTTCGCCCACAAGCACCTCAAGATTATGCTCAAGAGAAGCTTCCCAAGCTCAAGTCCACGACTTCCACGAGCTACTACGACCTCAACAACGACCACGAGATTCCTTTCTATGGGACTCAATACCCCGAGGAGTATCTCGAGTGGGAGCGCAAGATGGACGACTACCTCAAGCTACATGAAGTTCCCTACGAAGATCAAGTGAAGTGCGCCACAAGACACTTCCACGACAATGCGTCAACATGGTGGCTTCACACACCTTCGACGAGCTTCAACGTGAATTGGCCCAACACGAAGAAAGCTTTGTGGTGAGAGTTCGTGCCTCCCACTTACACGGAACAACTTCTACGCCAATTGGAGAACACCATTCAAGGATCCAAGTCCATCGACAAGTACTTCAAGGAGATGAAGATGGCCTTGCGACGAGTCGGCGTGGACGACCCCATTTCGATGAAGCTCCACCTCATGATGGGATTGCACAATGACATCTACAAGATTATCTTCCTCGAGAACTACATGTCCCTCGATGACAACTACATTGGTGCTCTCAAGGCGGAACAAGAACTCATGAAGGCCAAGGCTTCTCCACCGCAAGCATACTTCTCGAAGACCAAGCTCCAAGACGGTGAGCATGAGGCTAGTACCACCGTGATGTCCAAGCCCAATGAGCTCCAATATGACGCTCCCAAGTTCGAATCCACCGCCATCCCTCTTTTTGGCATTGATGATGCCGAGTCTACTTCGACTCTTTTTCAAGACGGTGCGGCGATGACTACGACTACGGAGCCATTCGAGGACCAAGCTTTGGAGGCGAACGACATGGTGACGAGCAAGGATGATGCTTCCATCTTTGGAGGCGAGAGTGATGATGTGCCATCTTTGGCCTTCATCCACGGCGACGGTGACGAGATGGTTGAGCATGGGATTTTCCCTTCGACCACGGCGGCGTATGATGACTTGAGGGACTTGTGCCACCATATTAAGAGTGAGAGCGAGTTCACCACTAGCCCCATATATGATGAGCTGCCCCGATTCCCATGTGAGGAGAGCCACAACCCCCACCACTTGAGTGAGATGAGTGACTCCATCATATGTGAGTTTGAGTGCACCTACCTTGATGGAGTGAGTGAGCCACCACATAGAGAGAGTGAGATAGTTGATAGGTCATGTGAGGCCACTTCCAACACTAACGACTTGACCTCTACCTCTATTGTGTCTTCTCATTTGGTGCTAGGTCCCACATTTGATGATGCGCCGATTCTCGACGACTTCGTCCTTCCTATGGACAAGACGATGGCCATGGTGGAATATGATGCACCCCCCACATGGTTCCATCAAGATGAAGATGATGACCACATTTTGGTCTTTCTCACCTCACCTACACCACATGAGTGGAATGCGAAAGGTAACAAAGGTGAAGGTGATGATCTCGTCCCACTAGTGGACTATGTTGACATTGATTGCTTGCATGATGTTGATCCTCCTATTGCCATGCTTCATTCTAGTAGGATTTCCTCATGCGATGATTTACCCATTTATGATGAGTTTGATGATTGCCATGTGGAGTCTATTATTTGTGATGCCATGTTGCATAGGATTTCTTGTGATAATTCTCTCGGTCACATCATGTTTGACAACCCACTTGACTTGTCATATGCTATGCATGAGATCAACAATATGTCATATTTGCAATCTCATCGTAGTAACTATGCATATGCCATTAAGATAAATCCAATTTTCACTTATGGCATAGATGACGAGCCCATGGTTATTGGCATTTGTTTTTCTTGTGATGATATTGACATGCTTCCTTTGCACCATATCCATCATATGCCATGCCATGATTACCTAGCTTCGGACATGCATTGTTTTGGATGTTGTTCCACTTCTCCACATTATGTATCCGATATTGCTCATGAGGAGACCCCCATAGTTTCCTCATGCATTTTAGGTGATTTTGATCCATCCCATCCATTGCATGATCCCCATAATTGTGTGCACAATATGCTCCCCGTGAATGCAAATGCTATTGTTGTGCCACATACTTGCTCTAATTTATGTCCCCATCGTGCTATACATGATAACTATTCTTTCATGATGGATGACATATTTCTCTATCATGCCTCAAATTTCTTTGAGCATTGCTTATCTTGTGCTAACTCACACATGCACATACACATCATGATGGATGATGTGTACATTTACCACGCGCACAATTTCTTTGGTTTGTGTGTCTTTTGTGTAGGTCCCCATACTTACTCGTCAACCTCGCAAGAGCACGAGTTGACGAAACGAGCTCTAGAGAGAGAGAGAGCAACGACGACTTCAGATTCCGTGGATTATCTTTCCCACCGCTCCCTTCGTGCAAAGACTTTGCGGATTTCTTCTGCATGGCCCTCACATGGTTATGGCTAATTATTCGTTATGTATCATTTGCCCATATTGCCATGTTCACATTGCATGATATGCCAATGCCTTTGCCTTTGCCATGCATTTGTGACCCATGGTTTGCATTACACATGATGATTGATTCTCATACTTGTATGTGTATTAGCAAGCTTGGTGGAGATATCACTTGTTATTGCCATGATGCCTTTGTACCCCATGCCTATTATGATGCTTTGATCTTGATTTGTGATCGTGCTTGCGATATGTCATGTGCATTGCCTATATCCACTATTTGCTCACATGACATGATTGCCATGATTTCCTATAGTGTGTTGCATCTTCGCGCCACTAGTTTGCACAATATGATTTCTATGCTTGACTATGTTGCATCACCAATGATTCATACTTGCTCATTTCATGCGGTTGATGACAACCATTGCCATGCTTTGCACATGATTGATATTGCTTGTTGACATATGTCTCCACATGTTGCCTCTCTCATGCTACCATGTATTGAGCGCAACCACGATTTTAGTCTTGCCAATGAGATTGCCTCCATAGAATTCTCGCATTTATTTGGATATTATGACATCATTCTTGTGAAGCATGCTTGTTTTACCTCCTTGCACCATATGCCTAGTGCCATGAATATAGCTATTGTTGCATCATATTATTCATGCACTTTTGCTCCTAATGGTTATGTGCAAGAGAAGAGAACCATCATGATGGATGATGTGTTTATCTACCATGCGCATACGTTCTTCCTTTTGTTGTGCGCATGTGTAGGATACTTGGACTATGTGTCGACTTCCACTTCACGTGAGTTGACCATTTGAGCTCTTGAGAGCGAACCACTTTCTACCACGACGCTTCTACATCACACTTGCTTGTGCTTCGACATTGTGAAGGACACACAAGGACACACTTTCAAGGTGATATCCTTCTCTTTCGAGACATCCAAAACCATGAGCATGGATATTGTGGATCTCACTACTTGTTTTGCTTGCACCATGAGACTTATTTTTCATCTTGGACGCCTTGGTTGCACACATGTTAGAGATCTCGCTTCGAGTTGCCTTTGTCACATTGCCATGCCTCATGTTATATATGCCTTGTGTGTTGCATCCAATTCTTGGATTACTTGTCCCTATCATATGCTTGGTTGCAACAATGGCATCTCTTCACATATGCCATGTCCCATTTCTTTTCACACGATTGACTTGATTGCCTCACACATGTTGAACAATTGCTCTTTCTATTGTGTTGAGTGCCACAATATTTTCACTACACCCTATGCACATTATGCTTGGATTGTCTTGCACTTGACCCTTGTGTTTAGACACTTCATTTTCTTTGGTGTTGTGAATGATTCGTATTCCTAACATAGACCTTTCATTGAGCGCTTTATGCATGCTTGCTATGATTTTGAGGTAGATGCTTATTCTCTTGTCACACATATGTGCATCTCTACCTCACATTTACATGCTTGTTTCCATGATGACCTTGATTATGCTCAATTGATGTGCTTAAATGCCATGCCACAACCCTTTGTCACACCCTATGCTATGCTTGATGACAACACTTGTTGGGTGAATCACCTCTTGAATGCTTGGTTTTGCACTAACGCTAACCACATTTGTTTTTCCAAGTGTTTGTTGTCCTTGCTCCTTTTGAAGGAATCACTAGACGGTGCGACATTGGAGAGTGCCCATGTAGAGCTTAAAGATGATGACCACTTCGTGATCGTCCAAATCTTGATGCGGAGCATCCAAAGGTCATCCCCATGGACCCTTCATCGCCTCACCAAGTGCCCAAAGGACCAATGACTCGAGCCCGTGCAAGAGCTCTCGAGACCGAGGTGACTTCGCTCCTCTCTAGACATCTTTCTGAGTTACATGAGACATGGTTTCTACCCTCATCAGAAACGATGTGCATACTCAGGTACTTGGATGAAGGCCACGGGACAGTTCTGCACCGCGGTCAAGACGGCGAGATCGACAAGTGCTTTGAACAAGAAGAAGGAAGGCTGAAGACTCTACAGGCTCCGGACGTCCGGCCCCTACCGGACAACCGGACACTTCCAGGCACCGCACGTCCGACGTCCACCGGAGGACCGGCGAACCCCAGACGACCGGACGACCGGAAGTCCTCGGACGTCCGTGACATCGACCACAGAACAAAATAGCGGACATCCGAGGATTACCGGACGTCCGGTCCCTCCAGAACCACCGGACGTCCGGTAACCAGCGGACGTCCGCCCCGACGGCGACATCTCATGTAATATATACTCGTTGACTTCCATCCTTTCGAGGCAGCTTTTGGATAGCTCATCATAGATCTTTGTGGTTCCTCTCCTACGAGACCGCGGCCTCTTCGGAGAAGATCCACCTCGGATTCAAGGACTCCACATCGGAGAAGATCCCAAGGGATACCCAAGACCTCCTCCGGGAGAAGACTATCTTTTGTACCACCGTTGTTGACTATGGATCGTGTATCTTGATGTGTATCGTGGATCTAGCACCTGTGTGACCATATTTGTGTTGATTTGAGTGTTTCTCCTCGTGTTTTTCCTCCGTATCTTCCTTGTGTTATCCGTGTTCGTCATGGGATAACCTCCTTTCGTGAAAGATCTGCTGACTAGGGTTCCACCCTACATCATATAATGGTATTAAGAGCATAGGTTGATCACGACTTTGGAGCCCCACACCCAGTTTTCTAGTTTGTTTTTGTTGTGTTCTTCCCAATTTCGAAAATCCCCCACAAAAATAGCCCCAATTTTTTTTGATCTGGTGATTTGGCAAGATTTTGTTGACTTTGTTCCATGGATCTGCTATGCCATGAGTGGATCTAGCTTTTCCCCACCTTTCCACCGATTTTCCTCCGCAATTTCGGGCAAGTTTGACCAATTTGTCCATGGATCCTCCAACCCTAGCCCCAACCTACCGGACGACCGACGCCTACCAGACGTCCGGCCCCTGTCGAGACACCGGTCATCCGCTAAACACCGGACGACCGGTACCCCACCTACAGAAACTATTACCGGATTTCCAAGAAATACCGGACGTCCAACCCCTTCTGACCGACCGGACGACCGGCAACCTACCGGACGTCCGACAATCCCTGACGAAGCTGAATTTGCTCAGTTTTGTTCCACCTTCCGCTACCACCTACCTTTCATTCCACCACCACTTCCACAACCACCATCGCTTAACCGCTACGATTTGGAACATCTTATCTCCCTTTGCCTTGGATACTTGAGTTGTGGTTTCACCGTTTCCTTGGATGTTTAGGCTACCTTGGAATGGCAAGACTTCGACAACACCACCGCTCAACTTCGGCAAGGACGGTAACATCGACGACACTTTGTTCATTCTACCTTGCAATTGCATTGTCACCCTATGAACCATCTTTGCGTAGCTTTCCCATTGATACTAGCCATTTGAGTATTGCAGGGCCACGACACTTGTGCACATTAGTGATAGTCATAGATACTACATACCATAGCATCATATCTTCGTGTGCCACAAGAGTGATCCGCATACACAATAGCTACCTTGATCCGAGAAGCATGCATAAGTACCCAAAGAAAGAGCTCACAAGCTTTTAAGCAAAAGAGCCAACCAAAGCTTATAAGCAAAACGACAATAGCATCATACGCCTTGCAGCAAAAGAGATCATATGACATAGCAATACATCATCTTGTGCTCAAGCATCGGCACATCATACACTCATAGCATACTTGTGACAGATAGTCGTTACGTTTTGCCTCTTATAGGTCATGCACAAGTGTGTATCCGCCTATTAAGCAATCGATTAGCATCTCTCTAGTGTTGTGCAACACGAGCATTTTCCGTGGATTCCACATTTTCGCTCACCCTTGGTTGCACAACCACATTTATCTATCCGTGCGTGTGTTCCGTGTGCTACTTTGCTAGTGATCTACTTGTTGCATGAGCAAATTGTGAACCGTTTTCAACATCATTGAGTCACTTTGACGATTGCATTGAATCTGTGCCACCATCCTAACCAAGCTCCTCTCAAAGCTTTACTTGTGTAGGTGTGAGAATCGACACGAAGTGGTACAAATAGTGCTATTTTCGGGTTACATTATTGAGTGATCATTGATCCATTTTCAACTTCGGTTACGGTACATTTGGTATTGTCTTCTCCTTTCTCCCACTCACATACTTGCTTGTGATGATGGATAGGCCAAGTACATCTTCGAACCCGATCTTCGACGATCCTCAAGAAGCGAACAACTACGTCACCAAACTACATCTCTTCGGTGTCCAAACAGCTGTCCATCAAGAAAGTGAAGCTATGCGCGAGTACATTGGTCAAGTCGCTGAAGACGCGCACCAATTTGAAGCAAGAACAAAAGAGCAATTCGACATCATCAACACCAACATGTCTACACAATTTGACGAGCTCCGGACTTTGATAGTCAACCGACGTTCTTCTTCCACATCTTCTCAAAGACGAAGCCGCTCAAGTCGACATACCGACTCCACGGATGGCTCAAGTATCCCTACATCAAACACTCTTCGTCAAGCCGCACGTCAAGCTCGACATGACATCCGGAATCCACTTCATGACAAGAGTTCACAAGAGCTATTTGAAGAGCAAGAGAGTCGACATTGTCAAAACCAAGCTACACTTGAGCAAGCACAAGAACGGCAACGACTACGCCAACAACAACAAGAGAGACCACGTCAATTCCAAGAAGAAAAAGATGCCGAGGCTAATCCCCAAGCACAACAATGTCGAGAAGCTCAAGCTCTTGAGGTGCAACGAGCATTACGTGATGCACATCGCAATGTGGCAGCTCGCACTCGACACACTCGTCAAGAAGAGACGCCACCAAGCAAGAATGCAAGAAGAAGCTCCTCCTCAAGCGCGACAAGAGCATCAACACCAACACGAACCACAAGCTCGACAAGCACACCATGATAATGGACATCTACTTCATCAAGAGCAACATGAGATTGTCAATCGACAAAATCAAGACCGCCCTCCCAATAGGCAAGGAAACAATGAACAACATCGCTATGGCAAGCTAAAATTCACCATGCCAAAGTTTTTCGGAAGCATTGATCCCGAAGACTATCTCTCATGGGCATTGAAGGTTGACAAGATCTTTTGACTTCACAACTTCGATGAAGAGAAGAAGATCGCAATGGCATCCCTTGAGTTCCAAGACTATGTTCTCATATAGTGGGAGCAAATCATAGAGAGAAGAGAAGCAAAAGGCGAACCTCCTATCACCACTTGGGCTCAAATGAAGGAAGCCATGAGAGCACGCTTTGTGCCTACACACTACAACCGTGACTTGTTCAAGAAGCTACAACTCCTCAAGCAAGGTACCAAGTCCGTTGAAGAGTACTACAAGGAGATGGAGATTGCCATGATAAGAGCCAACATCACGGAAGATGAAGAGCAAACAATGGCGAGATTCTTGAATGGACTCAACTATCCTATCAAGAAGATTGCAGATATTCAACCATACAACAATCTCCTCGAGCTAGTACACCAAGCAACCAAAGCGGAGCGACAAGTTCAAGAGGACTGCAAGTACTCCAAGTTCAACTCCAAGAACTTCGGCTCCTACAACCAAGCTTCAATGACTTCGGCTACTCCTCCTACCTCTAACAAGCCATCTACAAACTTCGGTGACAAGGAAAGCTACAAGAATGCGACTACATCGAGTCGTCCACCTTCTACCAACAACTTCAAGCCAAGAGCTTCATCAACTACAACTCCAACCGAAGACAACTCCAAGACGAGTTCCATCAAATGCTTCAAGTGCCAAGGGCGAGGCCACAAGTCATTTGAGTGCAAGACTGTTCGCACCATGATCATCAACGATGACGGTTCTTATGATTCAATGAGCGACGATGAGATGGAAGCACTTAAGCATGTAGCTATGCATCGCCAAGTGAATGAAGAAGAAGACCATCAAGTGTTTTGCGACAATGACTCAAGTCCCAACCTTGTTGTCTCCAAGGTATTGACACTCCAACACCAACAAGATGACGACCAACGATGTCACATCTTCCATACCAAGCCCGGCATCAATGGACGCTCCGTCAAGGTTATCATCGATGGAGGAAGTTGTCACAACTTGGCAAGCAAAGAGCTATGCGACAGGCTTCAATTGGTCAAGACGAAGCATCCTCACCCCTACAAGGTCCAATGGCTCAACGACGCCGGAATTCTTCGAGTCGAGCACACCGTGCAAGTCTCTTTCAAGATATGCGCCTACGAGGACACTCTTGAATGTGATGTGATTCCCATGTCCGTGTGCCACCTTATTCTTGGACGTCCATGGCAATATGATCGTGGAGTCACACACGATGGATGGAGAAATCACTATAGCTTCAAGATGAAGGGCAAGGAATTCGTGCTCCGACCAATGTCTCGAAGTCAAGTAGCCGCCGACAAGCACTTACCTACCAACCATCGTGGAGAGAATGGTGAGAGAGTGAGCCACCAAAAGGAGAGTGAGAGCCACAAGCCAAATATGAGCGACTCCCCGATGAGCGACAAGAAGCAACTAGTGCTATTTGCCACCAAAAGTGAGATGAGAGAAGTGTGTGAGAACCCATCGAGTGTCTTTCACCTTGTGCTTTTATGCAAAGGGGAAGCCAAACTTACTAACACTTCACCACCTCTACCTTTAGTGTTGTCTCAATTGTTGCAGGAATTCTCGGACGTCTTTCCCGACGAGCTACCTCCGGGTCTACCTCCACTTCGCGGAATCGAACACCGCATCGACCTCATACCCGGTGCACCACTTCCAAACAAGGCTCCTTACCGTGTCAACCCCAAGGAAACAAAGGAGATACAACGGCAAGTGCAGCAACTCATCGACAAATGTCATGTACGTGAAAGCTTAAGCCCTTGTGCCGTTCTGGTTCTTCTCGTGCCTAAGAAAGATGGAAGTTTTCGCATGTGCTCCGATTGCCGCCCTATAAATGCTATAACCGTTAGATACCGTTATCCTAGCCCACGCTTAGACGACATGCTTGATGAATTATGTGGTGCCACCATCTTTTCGAAAATTGATCTTAAAAGTGGTTACTACCAAATTCGCATTCAAGAGGGTGATGAGTGGAAAACGGCTTTCAAAACCAAATTTGGGTTATATGAGTGGCTTGTTATGCCAATGGGTTTATCGGAAGCACCCGGCTCATTTATGCGTCATATGCATTTTTGTCTACGACCCTACATAGGTGTCTTTGTAGTGGTCTACTTTGATGACATCCTTGTTTTTAGCAAGTCGCTAGAGGACCATGTGACACACATCCGTATGGTTTTACAAACCCTTCGGAAAGAGAGCTTATATGATAATATGGAAAAATGCACTTTCGGCGTTGACAAGGTCGTCTTCCTAGGATTTGTCGTTTCGTCACAAGGTGTTCACGTTGATGAAACTAAAATTGAAGCAATTAAAACTTGGCCTCAACCAACGAATCTCATGCAAGTGCGTAGTTTCCTTGGTCTAGCCGGTTTCTACCGACGTTTTGTGAAGGACTTTAGCACTATTGCTATGCCTCTACACGCTTTGAGCACGAAGAACGCACCCTTCATTTGGGGTCCTTCGCAAGACACCGCGTTCAATGAGCTAAAAAGCTTGCTTACCCACGCACCACTTCTAGCCCTACCAAACTTTGATAAACCGTTTGAGATTCATTGTGACGCTAGTGGTACCGGCATAGGTGGCGTGCTCATGCAAGAAAAGCGCCCAATTGCTTACTTTAGCGAGAAGCTATCCGGAGCGCAACTTAACTATCCCATCTATGATAAAGAGCTTTATGCCTTGGTGAGAGTTTTACGTGTTTGGGAACACTATCTTAGACCTCATGAATTCATTCTTCATACGGACCATGAGACTCTCAAGTATCTCAAGGGTCAAACTAAGTTGAACAAGCGTCATGCTAAATGGAGTGAGTTCATTGAGTCTTTTCCCTATGTCATCAAATACATCAAAGGCAAAGAGAATGTTGTGGCGGACGCGCTTTCCCGCAAATGCATGCTTGTTACTCAACTTGAGTTGAATGTTCTTGGCTTTGAGCACATAAAAGATCTATATGAGCATGATACTTTCTTTGTAAATCCTTATGCTAAGTGTTTGAATCACACTTCTTGGGAACGTTACTACATCAAGGATGGATATCTTATGAGAGCTAACAAACTTTGCATTCCCGAGTCTTCGCTTCGTCTGCTCCTTTTGCAGGAATCGCCTGGAGGAGGACTCATGGGACACTTTGGTCGCGACAAGATATTCGCTACGCTCTCCAAGAACTACTTTTGGCCGAAGATGCTCCGTGACGTCTCACGCCTCACCAACCGATGTTCTACATGCCGCAAAGCTAAGTCAAAAGCTCAATCTCATGGTCTTTACATGCCTCTTCCTATTCCATACCATCCATGGGAAGACATAAGCATGGATTTTGTACTTGGATTGCCAAGGACTCAAAATGGCAAAGATTCCGTGCTAGTTGTCGTGGACAGATTCGCTAAAATGGCTCATTTCACTCCTTGTAACAAGATCGACAATGCTTCACATGTTGCATATCTCTTTTGTAGGGAGATAATTCATCTACACGGCATGCCCAAGACGATCGTGTCGGACCGGGACGTAAAGTTTTTGAGCTACTTTTGGAAAACCCTATGTGCCAAACTCGGAATCAAACTCCTCTTCTCTTCGGCGTACCATCCACAAACCGACGGCCAAATGGAGGTGACGAACCGCACGCTTTCGACGCTTCTTCGCGTGTTGATCAAGAAGAACATCAAGGAATGGGAGCAATTCTTGCCCATCGCCGATTATGCCTACAACCGCGCAAGACACTCGACCACCGGCAAGTCCCCTTTCGAGGTTGTCTACGGCTTCAACCCATTGTCCCCATTGGACATCCTACCTCTACCTCTACAAGAGCGCATCAACATGGACGCAAGTGCACGAGCAAGCTATCTCAAGAAGGTGCACGAAGATACAAGAGCAATGATCGAGCGACAAGTCCATCGTCTCGCCAACAAGCTCAACGTCAACAAGGCACCAATGGTGTTCCAACCGGGAGATCTTGTTTGGCTTCATCTTCGCAAGGATCGTTTCCCACACGAGCGCAAGTCCAAACTACTACCTCGCGCCGACGGACCCTTCAAGGTGCTAGCACGCTACAACAACAACGCCTACAAGATTGACATCCCACGAGACAAGTACTCCGTGAGCGATACTTTCAACATCAAGGACCTATCCCCTTTCCATGGTGATGAATATTTCGATCCGAGGTCGGATCTTTCCCAAGGGAGGGAAGATGATGCGGAGCATCCAAAGGTCATCCCCATGGACCCTTCATCGCCTCACCAAGTGCCCAAAGGACCAATGACTCGAGCCCGTGCAAGAGCTCTCGAGACCGAGGTGACTTCGCTCCTCTCTAGACATCTTTCCGAGTTACATGAGACATGGTTTCTACCCTCATCAGAAACGATGTGCATACTCAGGTACTTGGATGAAGGCCACGGGACAGTTCTGCACCGCGGTCAAGACGGCGAGATCGACAAGTGCTTTGAACAAGAAGAAGGAAGGTTGAAGACTCTACAGGCTCCGGACGTCCGGCCCCTACCGGACAACCGGACACTTCCAGGCACCGGACGTCCGACGTCCACCGGAGGACCGACGATCGGACGACCGGAAGCCCCCGGACGTCCGTGACATCGACCACAGAACAAAATAGCGGACAACCGAGGATTACCGGACGTCCGGTCCCTCTAGAACCACCGGACGTCCGGTAACCAGCGGACGTCCGCCCCGACGGCGACATCTCATGTAATATATACTCGTTGACTTCCATCCTTTCGATGCAGCTTTTGGATAGCTCATCATAGATCTTTGTGGTTCCTCTCCTACGAGACCGCGGCCTCTTCGGAGAAGATCCACCTCGGATTCAAGGCCTCCACATCGGAGAAGATCCCAAGGGATACCCAACACCTCCTCCGGGAGAAGTCTATCTTTTGTACCACCGTTGTTGACTATGGATCGTGTATCTTGATGTGTATCATGGATCTAGCACCTGTGTGACCATATTTGTGTTGATTTGAGTGTTTCTCCTCGTGTTTTTCCTCCGTATCTTCCTTGTGTTCTCCATGTTTGTCATGGGATAACCTCATTTCGTGAAAGATCTGCTGACTAGGGTTCCACCCTACATCACATCTACACGACGACGCCACCTCTTTCCCATGGTGATTTGGTTTTCGATCCGAGGTCGTATCTTTCCCAAGGGAGAGGGGATGATGAGGAGCATCCTATGGACATCACCATGCCAAGAGTCCGTTTGACAAGTGACACGTGTGACCTCTACTTCTCATACTTAAAGGTGAATCATCTCCTTTACACGTGTTCACTTGACCCTTTCGAGGATGGTATACTACTTGACACTCCACTCGTGTGCATGCATAGGTATTGTCGGAGCTTCACGGATGACGAGGAGGAGTGCAAGCGCCAAGGATCACCTACACCATCCGCGAGGGAAGCGTGGAAGAGAAGACGGAAGAAACAGAGCTGCTGGAAAAGCTATAGGCTCCGGACGTCCGGCCTCTACCGGACGACCGGCCACTCCCAGGCGACCGGATGACCGGATGCCACCGGACGTCCGTGACATCGGAAACAGAACCTAAATAGAGGAAAATACCGGAAGTCCTAGAGATACCGGATGTTCGGTCCCTCCCTAGCCACCGGACATCCGGTGTCCAGCGGACGACCTGTACCTGTCTGCGTACAGTGTTCGGGCCCGAGGCGCATGTATCCCTTTCGCCCCTCACTTACCCCTTGGTGCCCCTAGACTATATATACTCCTCCACCTACACCATTTTAGGGTCAGCAAATGATTTAGCTCATATGTGAGATAGAGCTTTGCTCATCCATTACGGATCTACTCCACGAGAGAGACCGCGGCCCCTCTATGGAGAAGATCCACCTTGGATTCAAGACCCCTAACAGGAAGATCCTTCGCGGATTCAAGACCTCCTCACAGAGATGAACTTTACCTTGTATCTTTCCCTTTGTTGTTCATGTACCTTGTGATCTTGTGTGTTTGATTGTCTAGTGGATGTGTGATTGGACTTGTTCTTGAGTGTTTTCCCTTGTGTTTTCTCCCCGTGTTCATTGTTTTCTTTGTGGTATCCTCTCCATTTCGTGAAGGATCGGCCATCTAGGGTTCCACCCTACATCATAGCCCAATTCCACTAGCATCACATTCAAGCTCAAAAGTTTTATTAAAATCAGGAAGTTGGAGTAAAGGAGCATGTGTCAACTTATCTTTCAATACCGTGAATGCTTCTTCCTGTGCAGTACCCCAAGCAAAAGGCACATCCTTCTTTGTAAGCTCATTGAGTGGTGCAGCAATGGTACTGAAATCTCTCACAAAGCGCTTATAGAATCCAGCGAGGCCAAGGAAACTCCTCACGCGTGTGACCGTTTTGGGCTGCGGCCAACTCTCAATAGCTTCAATCTTGGCTTTATCAACCTTAATTCCCTGTGGAGTAACAACATAGCAAAGAAAAGATACTCGGTCGGTGCAAAAGGTGCACTTTCCAAGGTTACCAAACAAACGTGCATCACGTAGAGCAATAAAAACAGCACGTAAATGTTCCTCCAAAGATCTGCTATAAATCTATATATCATCAAAGTAAACTACCACAAATCGTCCAATGAAAGCACGTAAAACTTCATTCATTAATCTCATGAAAATACTAGGTGCATTAGTTAACCCAAAAGGCATGACTAACCACTCATATAATCCAAACTTAATTTTAAATGTTGTTTTCCATTCATCTCCCAATTTCATACGAATTTGATGGTATCCACTACGCAAATCAACTTTGGAGAATATTGTAGAGCCACTCAATTCATCAAGCATATCATCTAGCCTAGGAATAGGATGACGATAATGAATAGTAATATTATTAATGCCTATACAATCAACATACATATGCGATGTACCATCCTTTTTCGGCACTAGAATAATAGGAACAGCACAAGGTGTCGGTGTACTAGAGTAGGGTACCCTAGTATCCCGAACTTGTGCACGGGCAGTCGCAGCACTCCGCGGCAAGGCTTACCGGGTGGCCGCCAAGGTCCTCTGTGGTTCCTTTGGAGCCATTCATGAACAAAGTATTCATGCCAAGGAGACAAGACCCCGGCAAGAGGAGCTTGCCGGGAAGGCCAACCAAGTCATCTCAAGGAACTTGCCACGACGCGCCACGCGTCCCGACAAGGCCCGGTGAGCGGCAAGTTCCCGGGCGCGACAAGACAACGACCGCGGCAAGGCGCTTGCCGCGGCAAGCTACCACCCTGTACCAGTGCTCCAGCGCATCCACCCACGTGTCGCTCTGGGACCCTTCCAGGCATACGTGGCGGGAGGCTGTGCAGCCAACGGTGAGCGGTGGCAAGCGGCGCTGACAAGATTGCCATCGTGGCAAACGGTGGCGCCCCTGACGGCCCCTTTTTGCACTGTTTGGGCGATGGCGATGGGCATTTAATGCCCTTGTCCCCTGCCGTCAGGGTTAGGTATGATACACTGTACAGGTAGCTGTACCAACCGCAACACTTTCCCATTTTTACCCTCATCTGCGTTGCCACCTGTCGGTGACCCCTTGAGCATATAAAAGGAGGCCCATGCGCAACGTAGAGGGGGGTTCGAACATTCCCACGCTCGGTCTCGTTAGCTGTGGGTGTGTACTGTAGCATTCAACGCTCCCGAGCAAGAACTCAATACAAACCACAAAGCAGGAGTAGGGTTTTACGCATCCGTGCGGCCCAAACCTGGGTAAACTGCTCGTGTGCCTCGCCTTGATCTGCTCTTCGTGCATCTCCGCCCCCGCCAAACCGAAAGGGACCCTGCTCGCCGGTCCCATAGGTGTTCGTGGATCAGTTTCCCCGACATCTTTGGCGCGCCAGGTATTCCATACAAAGCACGGTCGTTCAAGGAAGATAACTTAAAATTTTGAAAATCTGATTGCTCAAGCTTTGGCAACTTAGCTTTTCTGTTGTTTGCTTCCCGGCAAGGCGAAACTTTCTTGAACGGCGCCAGGTAGGGGTGCGTCGAGGTTGTGTGAACCTGATCCGGCGTTCACACGAGCTAGATCTTCATCATCTTCATCAACATGCCGCCGAAGAAGAAGGCTTCGGAGGCAGCTGCTCCGTCCGCGTCGATCCCACCACCGCCGGAGCCAACGGCTGGTGGGGTAGACGCCGGCGGAAGAACGGGCGTCGACGAGGGAGCTCACGGTGCCGCCAAGTCCAAGGACAAAGATGCGCTGCCCATCGGCGGCGTAGTCGACTCCCACAACGACCGGGCGCACTCCAAGACATTGGCGTCCGTACATGCACCGCGCCCATCTCAGGAGGCGCGGGACCGGCAGCGTCATGGTACTCACGGTACCATACGTTTGCTGGACCAAGATCGAGCTGGTGGATCTCGGGACGCTCAAGACCAGCATGCACGCCAACATGCCGGCACGAGCAAGGCACGGTCGCCCGGACGGGATACTGCTCCTTCTAACATAGTTAGAAGTCCGAGCATATCCTGCTCCTCACACCGCTCGCCACCGCTACTCGCCACTCCAGCAGAAGCTCTGGCACGAGCTCAACTGCTCCTAGACTTCCCTCCAGCGGCATACAAGGCCGACGACTGGAGGGCCACAATTCAAAGTCTCATCGCCTTCGCCAACGGCGACACTCCGCGGCAGCCAAGCACATCGCAGCCGCGGCAAGTCAGTCAGGCGCGGGCCGATGGCGACAAGACCGATGGGGGTGCAACCACCGTGCACTCTCCACCCCGAAGGCCAAAATCGCCGACTCGCCGGATCCACCTCGACAGCGACTCCACCGCGTCGTCGGACCCACGAGCTCGTCGTGATCAACGCCAAGTTCTTCACGAACGACAGCAAGAGGACGCTCGTACTCGCATCGAGCGTCGAAGAGAAGCGCGGCGTCAATCAGACCAGCGCGCTGGGCCCACTGTCGACATGCATGCGCCAGGGGAACCAGGCGACTTGCCATACGCGGTAGGTTGCCCTGCGTTTACTCGTGAGCTGCAGCAAGTCCAGTGGCCCAGCATGAAGAATTTCAAGCCAGACGTACCAGAGAAGTACGACGGCAAGACGCATCCGTCGGAGTTCCTCAGCATCTACACCATCGCGGTGCAAGCTGCCGGGGGGCGGGACGACAAGATCCTTGCCAACTACTTCCCGCTGGTACTCAAGCCCAACGTCAGGTCCTGGCTCATGCACTTGCCGGACAACTCCATATCCTCCTGGGCTGACCTGTGCCATCAGTTTGTTGGCGCCTTTACGGGCGGCCACAAACCTCATGGCCAAGAAAGTGACCTTCATCTGCTCGCCCAGAAGGAGGGAGAACCCCTGCGCAAGTATATCCAGAGATTCAGCCGTGTACAGCACAACATCCCAGATGTCCACCCTGCCGCTGTTATCAGCGCGTTCCATCAGAACATGCGTAACCGCAGGATGAGGGAGGAGATGTCGATGTGCAAGATCAGGGACGTCAGTGAGCTGTACGCCCTGGCCGACAAGTGCGCACGTGCTGAGGAAGGGAGGAAACTCCCCGGAGAGGATACAGGGGCAGGGGGATCTGACAGCGAGGATGTCGCCTCGGCAAAGAGAAACCGGCGGCGGAACAACAGGAAAAAGAAAAACAAAGATGTGCTAGTCGTTGAGCAGTCCGGCAACCAAGGTGGCACCGCGAAAGCCAAAGTTGGTAGCTCCGGCAAGGAGACTGCCGCATGCACCAACTGCCAGGCTGTGGCAGCCGCCGACAAGCAGGACGGCACCGACAAGCAGTACTGCAAGATCCACCGCACCAAGGGTCATGACCTCCATAACTACAAGAGAGTCGAGCAGCTCGTCGAGCAGCAGAAGGCTGAGTACGAGCGACGCGACAAGGAGAAGGCCCAAGGAGGTAATGGAGGATCCGACACGAAGCGCCTCGGCCGGGGAAGACGCCGCGGCAAGGCCAAGCAGCGGCAAGGAGACAGACCTCCCCGCGGCCGCGACAAGGATGAAGATGACGACGACGACAAAGACATGGATGATGTCGAGAACAGTGAGCAGGAGTTCCAGAAAGCCACAGAGGTCTTGTGCGTTGACGGCGGTGCTTCCGTGCATACTTCACACCGCCAACTCAAGCAGTGGGTGCGGGAAGTTACTGCAGCAGAACCACCTGTTGAATCGCGCAAGCTTCTGAAATGGTCCAGCACGCCTATCATCTTTGATATTGAGGACCATCCTAATCGCACAAGTGCGGTCGGGTGCTTGCCGATGTTGGTTTCACCAACTATCCGCAACCTCAAGGTCACTAAGATGCTAGTTGACGGCGGGGCCGGCTTGAACCTGATCTCCTCTGCTGTACTCCAGAAACTCCAGATCCCTGACAGTGAGCTCGAAGAGACCGGCACATTCCAAGGAATCAACCCGGGAAGGAGCAAGCCGAAGGGGAAGATGTCACACCCTGCATTTTGTAACATGTTATTTGCATCAATGAAGCATGAAAATTTGGACCAACAAATTTTTTTGGCATTATTTGGCTTTTATTTGGAATTGGGTTTTTCTTCATGTGCTTTTTCATGTGCTCAATAAAGTCAACTATTACCTCTTGTAGAATTCATCTCCATACCCAAAACTTGTGCCCAATGATCATGCCAAGTGTTATATAAAGTATAGTATTTTCTTACAAAATTAATTTGGCCAAAATGTATTTTATAAATTTAGTTTTCCAAAAACCCCTGAATTGAGATTTGCACTGCAAGTGCTTAATTTAGGGTAAAAAAATTATTTCAAAAGGTGTATTTGAGATCTAGTAGTCATAGGGCTCCCAGAAACCACAAAAGCATAATTTTAAAAGTTATTTTCCTATTTTATTTAAAAGCTTTTTCTTAAGGCCAGAAATGGTCTTTAATAGGGAAAAATTATTTAAGTATTTCAAAAATATTTGCCAAAATTCAGGGAGACTCATAGGACATATATTGTCCATATATAAGAATTTCAACACTTGGTCATGTTCAAAATAATGGGCTAATCCCTCTAAAACCCTTTCTGGATATTTCAAGCTTTTGAAATATTTACAAAGGAATTATTCTCCAAAAATTCCAGGGAAATTCTATCATGTCATATATGACATATTTGATGATCTTGCAAAGTCCCATGCCTTGGCAAGCAAGAAAACATCCTCAAAACCCTTCATAACCATTCTGTCCATATTTGAAGTTTGAGCAACTTTACATTGCCAAACTTGTCCAAATGCTCTCAAACTTGGTGCACATGCTAGAAATGCCTAATAAGGCATCTAGACCAAATGGCACAAGATTTGGAGTGGAGCAACTTGATCAGAATACCCCAAAACCCTTTCTGTTCAAATGCAAATTTGAACAACTTTACATTACCAACTTTTTACCTGGAGCTTCAAACTTTGTGGGCATGATCAACACCCCAAATGATGAAACTACACCAAGTGGTGCATCAAGGGGAGATGATTAGCTTGACTTAAACAAGATGAAGCCATTTCTGTTGATTTCTAGGGTTCACCAAAGTTACATTGGCTAGTTTCTTCAAATAAGCCCAAATTTGATGAAGCACCCTATTTTGACATGTCATTCAATCTTGTTAAGTATCATGGCAAGTGGAGATCATTTGCTTGATCAAAACTTGATCAAACACCTTCTGCTGTTTTACTAAAACCCACTTCTTGATCACTTTTACTATTTACCTTGGCCTCAACATTCTACCACAGGTTCATCAAGTTACTATCTACCTCCAGTAACTCCCCCATGCCTCCAGCTCCATGATTGAGGGGTAAAAACCCTAGTTCACCTTGCTGGACATCCATTTTCTACCAAGTCACCAGCTTCCTCTCTCTCTCCTCGACTCTCCAGAGCATCTAAGGCCTCATCCGTATTGCTTGCATCACCCTGGACCCCCCAGACACGGTGGACGCGTCCAGAGGGCCAATGGCACGCCATGGCATGCGATAAGGGCGCTCCAGAGCACGCTACAGTGCGCCACCGCACTGTAGCTTCGCCCAATCCAGCGCAGCCGACAGCCTCGAGCTCTCCCCTCGCGCCTCCCAACGCCCCTCGACGTCCGCAGCCTCCATCGGTGCTGTCCCCCTCCTCTCTCTCCCTCCAGTGGCCGTCTCCACATGCGCGCCGGCCGCCCGCAACGTCCACTCCTCGGCTTCACACGCGCGCGTTGTCTGGAAGCTCCCCCGCTCCTCCTCTCCCCTCAACTAAGCGTGGAACACGTCCACGATCCTCCCCGGCTCGATCACAGGCACCAGAACAGCCTCTGGACTCGCCTGCAACCTCGCCGGCGCACGAGTCCACGATGGACCGTGGGCGCGGCTATATAAGCCCCCCCGAGCTCCCCACTCAGCACCAGCAGCCTCAACACACTCACAGCAACACGCCAGCACCACTCGTTCATCCCCGAAGAGCCCCAGTGCTCGGGATCGACCGGAGCTCCGCCGCGTCAGGCCACCGGCGATCTCGCAGTACAAACCTCCTCCGCCCTTCCTTTTGCCCGATTTGGAACCACCACACACCACTGATACGTTCCCCTCGCTTTCCCCTCTCTGTACCAGTCGGAATCGGCCGGAGCGACGACCTCCCGAAACTCTTCCGCCGTCCCACCTCGCCGTCGGCGAACCAGGCCTCCCCGACGAGTCGCACCACCACCACTGCAACCGCGACTCGTTGCTGAGTCCGTCCCTGCCCTCCGTTTGCCTCGCCGTGGCCCCTATCGTCGCCGGTAAGCTCGCCGTCTCCGTGGCCGAGAGGTTGAAGATGACAGGCGGGCCCCGCCTGTCATCCTCACCGCTCCCTCTCTCCCCTCGCTGCCGCTGACCGCTGGGCCCCGCCCGTCAGGTTTAAAACCCTGACGTGCGCGCGCTGGCGCCCGAGCGGCTGGGCTGGATGCCCTGGGCCGTGCACTGTGGCCGCTCTGGCCCAGTGGCACAGGGCCATTTCTTTTTATTCTTTCTGTGATTAATTCAATTAATTTTACAGAAATGAATATTAGTCCAAATGAAATAATTCCAACTCCTAAATTCTTGTAATATTCCAACCTATTTAATGGTGTCACTTTCACACATATCCATGAAACTTTTCTGTTCTGTTCAAATTTAAATTCAAATTTGAGCAATAAAACTCCTGTTCTAAACTCCTTAGATTCCATTATGTCACTCCAAAACTCCAACTAGGAATTTTCTCCATCTTAGTTTTCCCTCTAGTATTTAACAAAAATAAGTTGACATTTTTCTGAGCACTTTGATTTTTCTGTTTTCATTGTGGTCTTCTTTTTTCGTTGTTATTTTGCGACGATTAGATCCCGTATTTGACGAAGTTGCTGAAGAAGGAGAAGGAGAAGGATTTGAAGACTTTGAAGACCAAGCCAATCCAGGCAAGCAGCCCTTTGACCATGATACACTTGTTCTTCGGAACCCGTTTGTTTCCGATGCATGATGGTAGAGTTGCGGTGGTGACCTAGTTGAACCACCACATGATGCATGCCTTGCTCTTGATCTTGCTATGTGCTAGATGACTTGCAAATAGTTAGTAATGATGCTTAGTGATGCATGTGTGATATGAACCTTCATGGTAGAAATCTTTGCATGAACCATCGGGTGCCCCTAATGCCCGAGGGTGATGTTGACTTAGGTCATCACTTCAGAAAGAAGTGATGTGCCGGTAAAATCTTGTGCATGGGTGAAATAATGGATTAGATTTATGTGTGACTACCGTCCCAACCGAACATGTGCAACCACACTACCCCTATGGGACGGGGCTTTATTGATTACTTAGGTAGATACTAGCATGGTGCCCGCATTACTAGTGACGGGAAGACTTGATGTCTTTCCCGGGACGGGGTCGAGCTTGAATAGACGACCATGACTATTTTTACAGGGCACCGGACACACCGTTGGTCCCTTTGGGTACGCGTGACATTGAAATTAGGGCAAGTCCCGTGATCTATTGTTTGTAGTCGAGGGCCGTGTACCAACGAGTGGACTCTATGTTAGTGTCGTCTAAGGAAAGATAATGACCGGGTGCTTCCCCCGAGTACTTGAGGTACTGCGGGATCGTGGATGACACGAAAGCTTCCCGGATCTTGTGGGTAAAGTGCGCAACCTCGGTAGAGTGTAAAACTATTCGAATAGCCGTGTCCACGGTCATGGACAGTTGGGTGGTGCTACTTAAACTATGTCCAGAATTTTGCTTTATCGGTAAAAGTGTGTGTGTGATGAGTCAAGGTGGTGACTTGACTCGATGAGTTGAATCATATTCATGTTGATATCGGTAACCCGTTTTCAAGGTTACGTGAACTCGTTGATGCATACACTTGATGGTAGAATAATTATTCTAGCCCATTGCTAGATTGCTCATTATTGTTCAGTTTGCATTGTTATTTTTGAAGCACATCATGGGTTGCTTGCGAGTACATTCAAAGTACTCATTGGCTTGCCACTGGTAATTTAATTGGCCGGGCGTGGAGGGACAGGAATTTGAGGAAGAGTTCTTTGGAGACGAACATGCGAACTAGGACGCTATCCCAGTTAGAATGCCTGTAGGGTTAAGGCAGATGGAATGGGTTCTACCTATCATCGAAGACTTCCGCTATTTGAGTTATTTGCTATTCAGCCCGTGAGGCTTTATCTATGTAAAACTTGGCCATAATGGCCTTAATTTGTGTAAGACGATATGTATGGATGTAAGACTCTTGTTATTCAGCTTCTGTGTGTTCAGTGAGCATCGATCTCTGGGATCACTGTACACATGCACTCGGTGATCTCGACTTCTAAGTCGGGGTCCCGGTAGAGCTGGTATCAGAGCATCCTGATTGTAGGAAGCCTTAGTTAGCATGGGCGTTTAGTTAGATGAGACCCTTTTTCAAAAACCTTCTGAACCTCTCTTCTTTTCCAAACCTGAGATTTCACCAGCTTATTAACCCCTCCTATTCCACCTTTGTAGATGGCCGCTGTACCCGAAGAGCACCTGACCACTGGGTTTCCCTTGCTTCTCGAGGATAGCCTCCAGGAGTGTCAGTTCCACCGAGCGCCCATCCTCACCTACCTTGAGCATTGGGTTTGCGACACCGAGGTGGAATACCACGTGGAAGTGATCGTGAAGGCAAACGATCCTCCCACAAGTTGGTTCTTCGAGGGACCCCAGATGGCAACACTACCTCTTGCTGTCAGGGTGCTGCACTCAAGGCACTAACCCGTCTTCGCGAGCTCCTTCCAGAGATGGCAGCCAAGATGACAACCCGCTTCTTACCTTACCAGAAGGAAGGTGAAGATGAAAGCAGCGCACTAGCCCCTCCACTGAAGGAAGGACTCTCGCTTCGGTTCCAGACCTACTTTAGTCTATGTGCCGAGAGCTTGGCACAAGACTTGGCCTCGGAATCGATGAAGCTTCGAGAAGAACTTCACAAGACCAAGGCACTTCTTCGTCGAGCTTAAGAGAAGACTAATAGGATCAAGAAGGAAGGAGCACCTTCTGGACAGTCCGCTATCGCATATCGAGGCGGAAGGCCCTCCGAGGATGTATCTTCCAAGAATGAAGAACCACCTCGGCGACGCCGGATGACGGCAAGGGAATATCGCAAGCTTTTCCCTGCACCACCGTCGTATCCAACTCCTCCACTCCCACACACCCTCAAGTGACAAGGGGGCCCAGACAGATGAAGACAAGGAGGAAGACCCAAAAGAGCCGGAATACGCGACCGAGCATTCCGCCGCTTAGGCATTATTCGCTACTCGGATATGCCAATTGTGACCTCTACGGTAGGATAGGTCGTGTAACCCCTATGCGCAGTCGAGTCCTTGTATGGTTCATATGAAACCATCTAGTGTTTGCTTTTGTTGTGTCTGGATGTATGTCGTATTCTTCCTTCGGGAATGTGTAAACGACTGCATCACCCATTTGGATTTTAGTGAATGTGTTTTGGCCTTACGGCCCTTGCATGATTTGATTAGTGTCACACCCACCCCCTTACTAGGCACCCATCTATCGTGCTTTCTCCCTTCCAAGTCATGAGACCTTTTACCGCTCCAACAGGATGCCTGTTGTAACTCGTACTGGTACCTCTACCCAGCAGCCTGAAGCCGGAGCATCCGCTCAGTCAGAGGCAGGCCACGACCAAACCAACGACCAAGCTCCACCACCACCACCTCCTCCAAGCATGGACATGGCTCAGCTTCTCCAAGCTTTCCGAGAGGAACGCCAAGCCAACACCGCAGCCCTTCAGTTGATTGCTCAAGCTGTCACCAACAACCGCCAGCCGGCGGGGAATGGCCATGGACGTTCCACGTTGGCAGAGTTCAAGAAGCATGCACCGCCAACTTTCATCGAGACTGCTGAACCCCTGGATGCAGACGACTGGGTCCGCACCATTGAGGACTTGCTGGAACTAGTCGGATGCACCGAAGACCGCGAGAAGGTGGCTTATGCAGGCCACTGCCTCGGGGGGACTGCTAGAGCTTGGTGGGATGGATTCAAGGTCATGCATGCTGAACAAGACATCACTTGGGTCAACTTCAAGACAGAATTCCGCAAAGCCCACATTCCTTCCGGAATCATGGCTATCAAAAAGCGTGAGTTCCGAGCCCTGAAGCAAGGAAGTGGCACTGTCAAGGAGTACATGCAGAAGTTCAGTGTTCTGTCAAGGTATGCCCCTGAGGAGGTCAGCACTGATGCTGCAAAAAGGGAGCACTTCATGGAAGGCCTCAATCAGACTCTGCAATACTCGCTTGTCGTGTGCGACTGCCCAACCTTCCCTGACCTGGTGAACAAAGCACATATGCTTGAAGACAAGCGGCATGCTTTGGAAGACACTCGCAAGCGCAAGATGGTCAGGAAGGGAAGTTCCAGCAACCAGAAGCCTCGTCCGTGGCAGTCAGCCCTGGCCAAGCCAACCTATCAGCAACCAAGAGCTCCTGCACCTCGCACCAACTTTCAGCCTCAGCAGTATGCCAACCCAAGGCCAGCTTTCAACCCCAATAACAGTGGTGGCAACAAGATCAACTTTCCAAACCAAGTCACTTGCTTTGGATGTGGTCAGTCCAGACACATCTCAAGGGTGTGCCCCAACAAGAAGCCAGATGCCCCGCGCCCCAATGCGCAGAACCAAGGACAAGGCCGCGGGATGCCACCAAGGAACCCAGCTCCTCGCAACCCGCCTAACCATGGGAAGGGGCATGTGAATCACGTCACTGCTGAAGAAGCCCAGGAAGACCCGGACGTCGTGCTGGGTACGTTCCTTGTCAACTCAGCACCTGCAACTGTCTTGTTTGATTCTGGAGCAACGCATTCATTTGTCACTCAAAGATTTGCATTAGAAAGTGGCATGACCCCTACACCCCTGAATAACCCTATGGTGGTACAAACCCCCGGAGCAGAGATGAGAGCCAAGATAGGCTGTAAGGGAGTCAGTATTACCATTAACGGTGTAGATTTCCTAGCAGACCTCATCGTCCTGAGATCACAAGGCTTGGATGTGATCCTAGGCATGAATTGGCTCAGCAAGCACCAAGGCTTGTTAGACTATGCCAATCGGACAGTCACTGTGACCAATGACCAAGGAGTCGAAGTCAAGTTTGCTCCCAACTCCTCTTCCGCTCAAGCCATTCAAGTCAACAGTTTGTCTGAAGTTGGGCTAGAGCAAGTACCGGTGGTATGTGAGTATCCTGATGTCTTTCCGGATGAACTACCGGGAATGCCCCCTGACCGTGACATTGAGTTCATCATCGAGCTCGTGCCCGGGGCAGGACCCATCTATAAGAAGCCTTATAGAATGGGGACGGAAGAATTAGCTGAGTTGAAGAAGCAACTGGAAGAGCAGCTGAGGAAGGGATTTATCCGCCTGAGTGCCTCCCCTTGGGGATCTCCTGTTCTGTTTGTGGCAAAGAGGGACGGTACCATCCGCTTATGCATTGACTATCGTTCCCTCAATGAAGTTATAATCCAGAACAAATATCCACTTCCCAAAATTGAAGATCTATTTGATCAGCTCAGCGGAGCCAAGGTGTTCTCCAAGATCGACCTCAGATCTGGGTACTACCAGCTGAAGATTAGACCCCAAGATATTCCGAAGACGGCATTCGTAACTAGATATGGCCTGTACGAGTGCACGGTCATGTCCTTTGGGTTAACCAATGCCCCAGCTTACTTCATGTATCTCATGAATAAAGTCTTCATGGAATATTTGGACAAGTTCGTTGTTGTCTTCATCGATGACATTCTTGTCTTCTCGAAGTCGGAGGAAGAGGACGAGCAACATTTGAAGATGGTCCTAGATAAGCTTCGGGAGCACCAACTGTATGCCAAATTCAGCAAGTGCGAGTTCTGGCTGCATAAAGTTGGATTCTTAGGTCATGTCTTGACCGAAGAAGGATTATCAGTTGATCCCGCGAAGATCGAAGCTGTGACCCAATGGCAATCTCCAACGACCGTCAAGGAAGTCAGAAGCTTCCTCGGACTTGGGGGCTATTACCGCAAATTCGTGGAAGGATTCTCTAGCATTGCACGGCCAATGACTCAGCTCCTCAAGAAGGACAAGAAGTTCGAGTGGACGCCAAAATGCGAAGAGAGCTTCCAAAAGCTCAAGAAGAGATTGACCACCGCCCTAGTTCTGGCAACACCTGATATTCACAAGGAGTTCGTGATATATTGTGATGCCTCTCGAACTGGATTGGGAAGCGTTTTGATGCAAGAAGGCCGAGTCATAGCCTACCTCTGCAGGCAGCTACGACCTCATGAGGAGAACTACGCTACTCACGATCTTGAGCTAGCGGCAGTAGTTCATGCCTTGAAGACATGGCGGCATTACCTCCTAGGGAAACGGTGTGAGATATACACATACCATAAAAGTCTGAAGTACATTTTCACCCAAAAGGAATTGAACATGAGGCAGCAAAGATGGTTGGAGCTCATCAAGGACTATGACCTCAGTGTTCAATATCACCCCGAGAAGGCTAACGTGGTGGCCGATGCCTTAAGCAGGAAGGCTTGCTCCTTGAATGCTATTATTCAAGAAAGGCAGCCAACCTTGTTTAAGGAACTCGAATAATTCAGTTTGGAATTGGTCACCCCTGAATTTCTGGATCATTTGGAAGTCAGACCGACCCTGATGGACGAAGTCAAGAAGGCGCAAGATGGACATACAAGCATTGAAGGCATCAAGAAGAAGATGAAGCTAGGCAAGGCCCCAGGATTCTCTGAAGACGAGCACGGGATTGTTTGGTACAAAGGCCGCCTCTGCGTACCAAACAACACAGAGCTGAAGAACCTGATCCTGCAAGAAGCCCACGACACTCCGTATTCCATCCACCCCGGAGGAACCAAGATGTATCAAGACTTGAAGGCACGATTCTGGTGGCACGGGATGAAAAGAGAGATTGCAACCTATCTTGCAAAGTGTGATGTGTGCCAAAGGGTCAAGGCTGAATATCAGCGACCTGCTGGATTGCTTCAGCCACTCAAGGTTCCTGAGTGGAAGTGGGATAAAGTCGGAATGGACTTCATCATTGGATTACAAAGGTCGGATATAGGACATGACTCTATCTGGGTCATAGTCAATCATTTGACCAAGGTGGCCCATTTCATTCCTGTCAAGACCACTTATGATGGCAACCAGCTGGCAGCTCTCTACATCGAACGAATCGTAAGTCTTCACGGTGTTCCCAAGGAGATTGTGTCAGATCGAGGAACCCAGTTCACCTCAAGGTTCTGGAAGAAGTTCCAAGAAGCCTTGGGAACCAAGTTATCTTTCAGCACGGCTTTCCACCCACAGACCGGAGGTCAGACAGAACGAGTCAATCAGATTCTCCAAGGCATGCTCCGAGCCTGTGTCTTGGCATATGGAGCCAAGTGGGAAGATTGTCTCCCTTTTGCCGAGTTCTCCTATAACAACAGTTATCAGTCGAGCCTTCAGATGGCACCATTTGAGGTGTTGTATGGACGCAGATGCCGCACACCCCTCAACTGGTTAGAGACTGGAGAAGGACTAGTCTTTGGACCGGATATTCTCCACGCAGCAGAAGAGCAAGTCCAACTAGTCAGAGAGCGTTTGAAGGCAGCCAAGTCAAGGCAAAAGAGCTATGCTGACACTCACCGTCGGGACATGAGTTTCCATGTCGGGGACCATGTGTACCTATGGGTAACTCCTCTGAAGGGAACCAAGCATTTCCATGTCAAGGGGAAGCTCGCACCAAGGTTCATTGGACCCTTTGAGATCACTGCACGACGAGGAGAAGTGGCTTACCAGTTGGAATTACCACCTGAGCTATCCGGTGTGCACAATGTGTTATCACAACTCCGGAAATGTCTCCAAGTTCCGAACAAGCCTGATCTCTACAAGGATGTTGATCACCAAGCCATTGATCTGCAGCCTGATTTAACCTACCGCGAAAAGCCCATTCGCATTCCGGACGAAGCAGAACGACGGACACGAAGCCGCACCATCAAGTACTTCAAGGTCCAGTGGAGCAACCACACGGAAGCAGAAGCAACCTGGGAACGTGAAGACTATCTTGGATCCGAGTTTCCCGATCTCTTTTAAGACCTAGTTTAGGAATCTCGGGGACGAGATTCTTGTAAGGGGGGTAGGTGTGTCACACCCTGCATTTTGTAACATGTTATTTGCATCAATGAAGCATGAAAATTTGGACCAACAAATTTTTTTGGCATCATTTGGCTTTTATTTGGAATTGGGTTTTTCTTCATGTGCTTTTTCATGTGCTCAATAAAGTCAACTATTACCTCTTGTAGAATTCATCTCCATACCCAAAACTTCTGCCCAATGATCATGCCAAGTGTTATATAACAGTATAGTATTTTCTAACAAAATTAATTTGGCCAAAATGTATTTTATAAATTTAGTTTTCCAAAAACCCCTGAATTGATATTTGCACTGCAAGTGCTTAATTTAGGGTAAGAAAATTATTTCAAAAGGTGTATTTGAGACCTAGTGGTCATTGGGCTCCCAGAAACCACAAAAGCATAATTTTAAAAGTTATTTTCCTATTTTATTTAAAAGCTTTTCTTAAGGCCAGAAATGGTCTTTAATAGGGAAAAATTATTTAAGTATTTCAAAAATATTTGCCAAAATTCAGGGAGACTCATAGGACATATATTGTCCATATATAAGAATTTTAACACTTGGTCATGTTCAAAATAATGGGCTAATCCCTCTAAAACCCTTTGTGGATATTTCAAGCTTTTGAAATATTTACAAAGGAATTATTCTCCAAAAATTCCAGGGAAATTCTATCATGTCATATATGACATATTTGATGATCTTGCCAAGTCCCATGCCTTGGCAAGCAAGAAAACATCCTCAAAACCCTTCATTACCATTCTGTCCATATTTGAAGTTTGAGCAACTTTACATTGCCAAACTTGTCCAAATGCTCTCAAACTTGGTGCACATGCTAGAAATGCCTAATAAGGCATCTAGACCAAATGGCACAAGATTTGGAGTAGAGCAACTTGATCAGAATACCCCAAAACCCTTTCTGTTCAAATGCAAATTTGAACAACTTTACATTACCCACTTTTTACCTGGAGCTTCAAACTTTGTGCGCATGATCAACACCCCAAATGATGAAACTACACCAAGTGGTGCATCAAGGGGAGATTATTAGCTTGACTTAAACAAGATGAAGCCATTTCTGTTGATTTCTAGGGTTCACCAAAGTTACATTGGCTAGTTTCTTCAAATAAGCCCAAATTTGGTGAAGCACCCTATTTTGACATGTCATTCAATCCTGTTAAGTATCATGGAAAGTGGAGATCATTTGCTTGATCAAAACTTGATCAAACACCTTATGATGTTTTACTAAAACCCTCTTCTTGATCACTTTTACTATTTACCTTGGCCTCAACTTTCTACCATAGGTTCATCAAGTTACTATCTACCTCCAGTAACTCCCCCATGCCTCCAGCTCCATGATTGAGGGGTAAAAACCCTAGTTCACCTTGCTGGACAGCCATTTTCTACCAAGTCACCAGCTTCCTCTCTCTCTCCTCGACTCTCCAGAGCATCCAAGACCTCATCCGTATTGCTTGCATCACCCTGGACCCCCCCCAGACATGGTGGACGCGTCCAGAGGGCCAATGGCATGCCATGGCATGCGATAAGGGCGCCCCAGAGCGCGCTACAGTGCGCCACCGCACTGTAGCTTCGCCCAATCCAGCGCAGCCGACAGCCTCGAGCTCTCCCCTCGCGCCTCCCAACGCCACTCGACGTCCGCAGCCTCCACCGGTGTTGTCCCCCTCCTCTCTCTCCCTCCAGTGGCCGTCTCCACACGCGCGTCGGCCGCCCCGCAACGTCCACTCCTCGGCTTCACACGCGCGCGTTGTCTGGAAGCTCCCCCGCTCCTCCTCTCCCCTCAACTAAGCGTGGAACACGTCCATGATCCTCCCCGGCTCGATCACAGGCACCAGAACAGCCTCTGGCCTCGCCTGCAACCTCGCCGGCGCACGAGTCCACGTTGGACCGTGGGCGCGGCTATATAAGCCCCCCCCCTCCCGAGCTCCCCACTCAGCACCAGCAGCCTCAACACACTCACAGCAACACGCCAGCACCACTCGTTCATCCCCGAAGAGCCCCAGTGCTCGGGATCGACCGGAGCTCCGCCGCGTCGGGCCACGGGCGATCTCGCAGTATAGGCCTCCTCCGCCCTTCCTTTTGCCCGATTTGGAACCACCACACACCACTGATACTTTCCCCTCGCTTTCCCCTCTCTGTAGCAGTCGGAATCGGCCGGAGCGACGACCTCCCGAAGCTCCTCCGCCGTCCCACCTCGCCGCCGGCGAACCAGGCCTCCCCGGCGAGTCGCACAACCACCACTGCAACCGCGACTCATTGCTGAGTCCGTCCCTGCCCTCCGTTTGCCTCGCCGTGGCCCCTATCGTCGCCGGTAAGCTCGCCGTCGCCGTGGCCGAGAGGTTGAAGATGACAGGCGGGCCCCGCCTGTCCTCCTCACCGCTCCCTCTCTCCCCTCGCTGCCGCTGACCGCTGGGCCCCGCCCGTCAGGTTTAAAACCCTGATGTGCGCGCGCTGGCGCCCGAGCGGCTGGGCTGGATGCCCTGGGCCGTGCACTGTGGCCGCTCTGGCCCAGTGGCACAGGGCCATTTCTTTTTATTCTTTCTGTGATTAATTCAATTAATTTTTACAGAAATGAATATTAGTCCAAATGAAATAATTTCAACTCCTAAATTCTTGTAATATTCCAACCTATTTAATGGTGTCACTTTCACACATATCCATGAAACTTTTCTGTTCTGTTCAAATTTAAATTCAAATTTGAGCAATAAATCTCCTGTTCTAAACTCCTTAGATTCCACTATGTCACTCCAAAACTCCAACTAGGAATTTTCTCCATCTTAGTTTTCCCTCTAGTATTTAACAAAAATAAGTTGACATTTTTCTGAGCAATTTGATTTTTCTGTTTTCATTGTTGTCTTATTTTTCCGTTGTTATTTTGCGATGATTAGATCCCGTATTTGACGAAGTTGCTGAAGAAGGAGAAGGAGAAGGATTTGAAGACTTTGAAGACCAAGCCAATCCAGGCAAGCAGCCCTTTGACCATGATACACTTGTTCTTCGGAACCCGTTTGTTTCCGATGCATGATGGTAGAGTTACGGTGGTGACCTAGTTGAACCACCACATGATGCATGCCTTGCTCTTGATCTTGCTATGTGCTAGATGACAGGCAAATAGTTAGTAATGATGCTTAGTGATGCATGTGTGATATGAACCTTCATGGTTGAAATCTTTGCATGAACCATCGGGTGCCCCTAATGCCCGAGGGTGATGTTGAGTTAGGTCACCACTTGAGAAAGAAGTGATGTGCCGGTAAAATCTTGTGCATGGGTGAAATAATGGATTAGATTTATGTGTGACTACCATCCCAACCAAACATGTGCAACCACACTACCCCTTATGGGACGGGGCTTTATTGATTACTTAGGTCGATACTAGCATGGTGCCCGCATTACTCGTGACGGGAAGACTTGAGGTATTTCCCGGGACGGGGTCGTGCTTGGATAGACGACCATGACTGCTTTTACAGGGCACCGGACACACCGTTGGTCCCTTTGGGTATGCGTGACATTGAAATTAGGGCAAGTCTCGTGATCTATTGTTTGTACTCGAGGGCCGTGTACCAACGAGTGGACTCTATGTTAGTGTCGTCTAAGGAAAGATAATGACCGGGTGCTTCCCCCGAGTACTTGAGGTACTGCGGGATCGTGGATGACACGAAAGCTTCCCGGATCTTGTGGGTAAAGTGCGCAACCTCTGCAGAGTGTAAAACTATTCGAATAGCCGTGTCCACGATCATGGACAGTTGGGTGGTGCTACTTAAACTAGGTCCAGAATTTTGCTTCATCGATAAAAGTGTGTGTGTGATGAGTCAAGGTGGTGACTTGACTCGATGAGTTGAATCATATTCATGTTGATATCGGTAGCCTGTTTTCAAGGTTACGTGAACTCGTTGATGCATACACTTGATGGTAGAATAATTATTCTAGCCCATTGCTAGATTGCTCATTATTGTTCAGTTTGCATTGTTATTTTTGAACCACATCATGGGTTGCTTGCGAGTACATTCAAAGTACTCATTGGCTTGCCACTGGTTATTTAATTGGCCTGGCATGGAGGGACACGAATTTGAGGAAGAGTTCTTTGGAGACAAACATGCGAACTAGGACGCTATCCCAGTCAGAATGCCTATAGGGTTAAGGCAGATGGCATGGGTTCTACCTATCATCGAAGACTTCCGCTATTTGAGTTATTTGCTATTCAGCCCGTGAGGCTTTATCTATGTAAGACTTGGCCATAATGGCCTTAATTTGTGTAAGACGTTATGTATGGATGTAAGACTTTTGTTATTCAGCTTATGTGTGTTCAGTGAGCATCGATCTCTGGGATCACTGTACACGTGCACTCGGTGATCTCGACTTCTAAGTCGGGGTCCCGGCAGAAGATCACGTTGCCAGTGACATTTGGCGGCAAGCTGAACTTCAGGACTGAGAGGGTCACTTTTGACGTTGCCGATTTCCCATTGCCTTACAATGGGATACTCGGCCGTCCAGCACTCGCCAAATTCATGGCAGTCTCTCACTACGCATACAACATGCTGAAGATGCCAGACCCGATAAGCGTCATCTCTGTCCCTGGCGACAAGAAGGATGCTCTTATCTACGCCGACAAGATCTACCGGGAAGCAGCAGCCGCAACAGATCGCATGTCACTTGCCGCTGAAGCTCCCGGGGGGAAGAAGAAGACCAAGTCCGGCAAGAGTTCTGATGCCTACTCCGGCAAGCGCACCTCTTTGGAGTGCTGCACTACCGTCGAGGACACACCATCGAGCTCCACCGGCAAGTGTAAGAAGGCAATGGCAGCTCCGCCAGCGACCAAGAAGGTGTCCGCCAAGGAGGACGGCATTGGTGGTACCTTCACCATCAGTGCCACTCTTGACCCTAAAGAGGAAAGCGCGCTCATTGCTTTCCTGCGGGCGAACGTCGACGTGTTTGCGTGGCAACCGTCTGACATCCCCGGTGTTCCCAGGAAAGTAATTGAGCACCACCTTGCCGTCTGTCCTCATGCGCGGCCCGTCAAGCAGAAAGTCAGGAAACAAGCAGTGGAGCGCCAAGAATTCATCGCAGAAGAGATTAAAAAATTGGAAGCAGCAGGCCTTGTCAGAGGAGTGCTCCATCCTACGTGGTTGGCCAATCCTGTAGTCGTGCGCAAGGCAAACGGTAAATGGAGGCTTTGTATCGACTTCAACGATGTGAATAAAGCTTGTCCCAAAGACCCATTTCCCTTGCCGCGCATTGACCAGATTGTTGACTCCACGGCCGTATGTGACCTGCTTTCATTTCTTGACGCATACTCAGGATACCATCAAATCTTCATGGCGGAATAGGATGAGGAGAAGACCGCATTCATCACTCCATGTGGCACGTACTGTTTCATACGGATGCCTTTCGGTTTGAAGAATGCTGGTTCAACATTTGCAAGGGTAGTCCATACAGCTTTTGAGCCACAGATTCATAGAAATGTGGAAGCCTACATGGATGACATAGTGGTCAAAAGCAAAGACAGGGCAACCCTGATTCAAGATTCAGACGAGACCTTTGCAAATCTGCGCAAGATCCAGCTCAAGCTCAACCCCGAGAAGTGCGTGTTTGGGGTCCCTTCCGGCAAGCTTCTCGGGTTCTTCGTGTCTCAGAGGGGAATGGAAGCCAATCCCGACAAGATCAAGGCCATTGAGCAGATAGAAGCACCAAAGCGCGTCAAGGATGTACAAAGACTTGCCGGTTGCGTGGCTGCTCTCAGCAGGTTTATCTCTAAGTCTGCTGAGCGCGCCCTGCCATTTTTCAAAATTTTGAAAAAGGCAGGTCCAATGAAATGGACTCCGGAAGCGGAGGCTGCGCTGCAAGACTTGAAGAGGTACCTGTCCTCCACTCCAATACTTGTCGCACCTAAGCCACAAGAGAAGTTGCTGCTGTATCTAGCGGCAACCAATCAAGTGGTTAGTGTTACGTTAGTAGCGGAGAGGGAGGCAGACGATGAGCCAGCAACCGCGGCAAGTGCATCCAGCGACAAGCAGGGGGCTTCCCCGAAAAGCTCTGGTCCCGACAAACATGGATCTGCGCAGGCGCAAGAGGAGATACGGAAGAGAATGGTGCAGCGCCCAGATTACATTGTCAGCTCCATTCTGTAGGGGGCTAGGTCAAGGTACTCTGGTGTGCAGAAATTGCTTTTCGGCCTTCTCATGGCCTCGAGAAAGCTGGGCCATTACTTCCAAGCACATGAGATCACAGTTGTCACTAGCTTTCCGCTGAAGAGGATACTGCAGAATCCAGAAGCAACAGGCAGGATTGTTGAGTGGGCACTAGAACTGTCAAGCTTTGGCCTCAAGTTTGAGAGCTCTTCAACTATCCAAAGCAGAGCATTGGCAGAATTCATAGCAGAGTGGACGCCAACACCAGATGAAGAAATTCCAGAAACGAGCATCCCCGTCAAGGAAGCAAGCAAAGAGTGGCTGATGTACTTTGATGGTGCCTTCTCGCTACAAGGCGCCGGTGCCGGCGTGCTGCTTGTCGCACCCACCGAAGAGCACCTCAAGTACGTAGTCCAGATGCACTTTCCCAAGGAGCAAGCAACAAACAATACCGTAGAGTATGAGGGTTTGCTTGCCGGTCTCAGGATCGCGGCAGACCTTGGGATCAAGAAACTCATTGTCAGGGGTGACTCGCAGCTTGTCGTCCGCCAAGTGAACAAGAATTATCAGAGTTTGTTGATGGAAGCCTACGCTGATGAAGTGAGAAAGCTAGAAGAGCATTTTGACGGCCTGCAGATGGAGCATGTTCGAAGAGCTCAGAACGACATCGCCGATGGCCTGTCAAAGTGCGCCGCACTTAAGTTACCTGTGGAACCAGGGATCTTTGTGCTCAAGCTGACTCAACCGTCTGTGACACCATCAACTGGACAGAGCAAGAAGAGGAAGTTGATTTCTGGTGGCTACTTTCCGGCAGAGCTTCCCGAAGCAGCCGCCAAGAAGGTCCCCAAGATCAACTCCAAGAGTGCTGAGGGGCAGTCTGCTCCGGCAAGCCCCAGGGTTTGTACCGTTGAAGCAGACGCTCCCGACAAGTTCTGCTCCGGCAAGCTTGCCGGGGAACATCAAGCTCCGGCTGAGCCACAAGTTCTCGCCGTAGAAGCGGATGTTCCCGCAGCAGCAGATGTGCCTTTAGTCCTCGTTGTCGAGCCACAAGCTCCAGCATGGGCACAGCAGATTGTCCGTTTCCTTCAGACAGGAGAACTTCCCGAAGAGCAAGAAGAAGCGGAAAGAGTAGCCCGGCAGTCAAGTATGTACCAGTTTGTCGACAACACCCTGTACAGAAGAAGACTCAACGGTGTGAAATTGAAGTGTATTCGCCGGGAAAACGGACAAAAGCTGTTGGCAGAGATACATGGAGGCATATGTGGTCACCACATTGGCGCAAGAGCACTTGTCGGCAAAGCATTCCGGCAAGGTTTCTTTTGGCCGACAGCCCTCCAGGATGCAACTGCACAAGTAACCAAGTGTGAAGCGTGCCAGTTCCACTCCAAGCAGATACACCAGCCAGCTCAAGCTCTCCAGACGATCCCTTTATCCTGGCCATTTTCGGTCTGGGGGCTCGACATCCTCGGCCCCTTTCCCCGCGTAGCCGGGGGCTTTGAGTACTTGTACGTTGCCATCGACAAGTTCACAAAGTGGTCGGAAGTGGAACCAGTGAGGAAGGTGACAGCACAGTCAGCAGTCAAGTTCTTCAGGTCAATTGTTTGCCGTTTCGGGATCCCTAACAGGATCATCACCGACAACGTATGCAATTCACGAGCCGCACCTTCATGCAGTACGTCCAAGATCTTGGCGCCAAGGTCTGCTCTGCTTCTGTTGCTCACCCGAGAAGCAACGGTCGAGCGGAGAGGGCAAATGCTGAAGTGCTGCGTGGCCTCAAGACTAGAACTTTCGACAGGCTGCACAAGTGCGGAAGAAACTGGATCGAGGAGCTGCCGGTGGTTCTTTGCTCGATCATGACGACGCCAAATCGAGCCACTGGACAGACACCTTTTGCTCTAGTCTATGGAGCAGAGGCAGTTCTCCCCACGGAACTCGTATACGGGTCACCTCAAGTGCTCGCTTATGATGAGCTCAAGCAAGAGTAGCTGTGACAAGACGACGCGTTGCTCCTTGAGGAAGACCGTCTTCAGGCTGCTGTACGAGCTGCTCGCTACCAGCAAGCTTTGCGCCTCTACCATAGTTGCAAAGTTAACGCTAGAAGTCTCGAGGAAGGCGACCTTGTTCTTCGGCGCGTTCAGCCCGCCAAGAATTCCAACAAGTTGACGCCGAAGTGGGAAGGCCCTTACCGGGTGAAACGAGTCACTAGGCCTGGCCCTGTCCGCCTTGAGACCAAAGATGGCTTTCCGGTGAGCAACTCCTGGAACATTGAGCATCTTCGTAAGTTTTACCCGTAAGGCGCGGTTGCCGGAACCCGTTCCGGCAACCACCTTTTGTACAAGTCTTGCCGCTGTTGCATGTAATCCTTTGTACAAAGCCGGGCGCAGACCCCGTGCATAAGTAAAGCTAATGTGCTCCACACATCTTGTCAATTTCATGCTTTATATTTTTTGCATGTACTATCTGACACTTTGTGCAGCACCTACCCCCGGTAAGCGATAATGAGCCGAAAGGCTCCATATCTGTATTTTCTCTTCTTTCTTTTTTCTCAAGGAAAGGAAGGTTCCCTCGTGCACAAGTTTGTCGGGGGGGGG